>JAAOWG010000225.1:0-28802 GCA_036491945.1 Paranurophorus simplex
CTATAATACAAGATTATGATTATCTTATAATCATAATCATAGTCATAGTCATAATACAGTTTTCGCAACCTCTCTATTAACACAATTCAATCCAACTTTTTAATACCAACAGTATTCACTACATCAACAAAATGAGTTATTTTCGAGAAATGGTAAAACATCTTTGGAAATGTATCTCAAACCGTTTTTTTAGCCATTTCACTAGAATTAATACATCAAACTCATCCCTGACTCAGAAAAATCAAACTCCTCTTTTTAACCAGAGATGAAGTAATATTTTATCCCCTCACGAAACATTTCATAAACTTGCAAAGTTTGGACTAAAACAGCTCAAAAAATTGCAAACACAGTAATGCAACATTGTCATTTAAACTTTGTACCTGATTTGAGCCCAGGTCCAATTTCTCCAACGTTCTTTCAAACGTAAAGACATCAGGGGGAACTTCATTTAATGATGAGTGTCTATAATCCAATTCCAATACTTCTTGCTCTGCTTCATAAGTTTTTGTAAAACAAGAACAACACTTCCACATTTTAAATTTTCATTCCTTGTGTTTATAATGAGGGAATAATAGTGTTAATAAATAATAGCCCTTTTTTTATTCCCACCACCACCGGTGACCACCAACTGAAAACAATTAAAATTTAATTAAAACCACAAAACCTTAAAAGTATTGGCCACCCAAGTTATTTGGGTTATCTCTACATCTATTGTTTACTTTTAAATGTTGATAAGGTGAATGCAACAGCTACAAGAGTTGATGTGATGTTGTCTTTAATGAACAAAACAGACTACTCACTCTACCTCTAAAAAACTCGCTAAAAAGGAAACATTTTAGAGGGATCATCCAATCCTTGTTGATGGAAGAAATAGCTTTATTTTTTTAAAACATTTCATCCCCCTTGGGAATACAATGAGATCAATGAGATGTAGGTGGGTGGGGGGGCCTCATGTGTGGACGTTCCTGAGAAAAAGCCTTATCAACGCCTCATCATTTTATTTTATTACTTTCCCATCCCCCATCAACCGCATCATCCTAAATACAAGGAGTAAAGAGGATGGAGGAAATGTTCTTGGATGTTACAGCTTTATAAGACTTTGTCGAATTTGTCGAAAATTTTAGCATGCATTGGGGGCAAAGTGAGAGAGGAAGAGGCGGTCTCGAGAGGGAATTGAATTAATTCATTAACAGCAAAATTCTTTTTCCGTCGTCGGTGGTTGAACTCTCAAACTACTTTTTTCATCCAACGGTAAGATAAGGTTAAGGGAGTAAGGGAGAAATTAATCATTAGGGTTTCTTTGTTTTTTTAGGATAATGTCCAGTGAGGAAGATAATTCTACGATGACAGATGTAAAAAAGGGAGTTTTCAAAAGGAAGGGTCCAGCACCAGCAGGAGGGGCTACATCTCCAATTAATAGGCCTATCGCTAATCCAACGGATCAAAGGGTTTTAACATTGAATGAAAAGATATTAAATGATGTATTTAATATCTATGCGGATAAGCATGTGGGTACGTACACCACCTTCAGAATTTAAGATGAGCATGAAGGGAAGGGAAATTATGAGGAATATATGCAAATTATTACATAATTATTACACAGATTGGAGAGGAATTAGTTTAAACGCTTTTCTAAGTTTATTAGATATGTTTATCAGGTTAGATTATTTTTTGGGGGGAGGTGTCGTAAGAAAGCTTTGAATTCTGGAATCCAAAGATTGAATTTCATTATGATTATGATTTCATTTTATCCAAACTTGTGTAACATTAGCTGTAAGTATGCAGATGTTTACGCATTAAGAAGGCTTTAAATATCAAGGCTATCGTAAATTTGTTTTTATCTGATATCACATGGAGCAAGTGAACAGGTTGGAACATGATCATGATTTGCATGATTGTGAGTTTTAACCATTTTAAGGGCTTTTTTCCCTTGTTGAAGGGTTCTAAATTATGCAGCGTCCCTTACGAAATCATTAAATCAGGCTGGTCCTTGTCATGACCTAATGTGCACACATGATCAAAATTTCATTTGCTATCATCCTTGTGGCTTTAAGTAGTGGTATAATTAATTATTTATAGAACGTTGATATGGAACAATGATCTCATTTATCATAGTTTTGTGGATTTGATGCTTGTAAACCAAAAATTCCTTCTCATTTTACTCCCAATAATTCAGAGGCATCTTGTAACCCTTTGGCACAAAGATCTTGTTGAACCGCTATTCTCAGTAAAACGTTTTTCCTTTACGTACAACGCTCGTGTTATTGACTCCTAATTAATGAGGGTGATAAGATTTGGGTGCATCTCGTGCCTTTATTCGTCACTCCGTTGTTACATAGTTGTCCAATTAAATCATTCCTTTTATGAAATATCACCAAAATTTAAGGACATTGTTTTCTAGCAAATAAATCAATGAGCTTGGTAGGGAACTGGAATTCATAAGTTGATCCATCATTCATCACCATTTGTAACATTTGTAAGTCATCATTCTGGAATTTGTAACGTGAGTTATCACTCCATTGATTAGAGGTTATAGGAAAGAATGGCGTGAGGTGAATTAAGACTTGATTGGTTGGATTCTGTAAATAGTGAAAGTATTGAAGAGTTACTTTACGTTCTGTTATTAAAAAAACCTTTCCTCCACCTCCTTACATGTTTCAATTAAGAATTCATACTATTCATGAGAGTTTGATGAAATTGATGAATATTAACCAGCTTTTGATTTCTGCTTTGGAAAAGTGACGCATACCTCATCCATGATGTTGTTGTTGGTTGTGGTTTCATGTTAAAAATATATGAGATTGAATGTTATCATTTTCAGTTCTTTTCAAATATCAGTGACATGATATTTTTAATTGGGTAAATGTTGCGGTTTTGGATTCGTGGAATTATGTTTCATCTTGTGTCGTCAGACTTCTTTGAATTGAATGGGTTTCTTAGAATTAAATGATTTTGTGAATAAATTATTGAAATCCTCTTAAATGAGTCAGTGTTGGGTTTGGTTTTCATTGTTATGTGGATTTATATGTAATTTCTTTATCTTCAGGATTGGTGAAAATTGGAAACTATGTTGATCTTGAACTTCAATATCCTCGTCGCAAGATCACGGTTATGATACTTGGAAATCATTCCGCAGGAAAATCAAGCTTTATCAATTGGTACATAACTTTAATGATGATGATGTAATAAATAAACTCACTTTGTCTTCCTGCTTTTAGGTACATTGAAGAAACAATTCTAAGAACTGGAGTCGCAATCGAAACTCAAGGATATGCATTTGTCACAAGTGGCAAGAAACGGGACACATTGAAGGTATTTTATCCTTGTTTTTAGAAGAAAACGTAAAAATTACCGGATTTTCCAGGGCCAAGCTACTCTACAATTGTATCCTTATCTGAAACCTCTACAAAATAAGCCGGGTAAGTTGTGTTTCTCCACACTAGTATAGCCCTTTACAGGGCAGCTTGCTTAATTATAAACGCAGGAATGCCCAGTAAAGAACTGCACTGTGTGGGTGTGTCCTCCAGAGTTGGAGATGTTAACTGAACGAATGTTGATGATTGACTGTGCATAAAAGAGAAATCTCTAAAAGGAGTTCTCACATGGACTTCATTAAATGCATTGATGGTATATACCAAACTTACTCTGTCCAACGTTTTTGAGTTTGTTTGAGGATTGGGTTAAAATATCCCTTTTGTGTTGATAATTTTATTAAATTGAGGCCGTTTACTTGACATACACTCAAATTAATCTTAGTTTTCAGGCTTGATCCGTAACATGAAATGACATGTCACTGTATCTTTTAGGCTCAGACAAAAATCCAGATAATAGGGACAATTATTGGATTGGGCTGGAATGTCAAACGTTAATGATTATACAAATGAGTTTAGTTGGGAGCAAATAGCGAACTAACTATTAATTATTAAGAGCTGTTGGTTTTATAAAGGGTAGTCAATACTTCCTCAAGGATGTGGCTCTCTTGTGGTTGGTATTAAACTATATGTCTCCATTATTTAGTTCTAAAGTTTAAGTTGATTGCATAGCCATGTCCACTAACTCGTTTACATGATAACGGCAAAACCCACCAAGAATGAACATCTGCACAAGAATGATAAGCAAAACTGCTTTTTGTTTTTTTCTAGCTTGGCTTGTATGACGTTCTCATACATGTTCTTATCTTTGTAGAATTGTTAGTGCAATTTCTACGTAAGGAGGCGTGAGAACTGTACTACTTGTGGTTGACTAGTATCATTTTCATGAAAATTAAACGTTTCTGTTAAATTTTGGATCCCTTCATGTTGCTTTATAATTAAAATGTTGGTAGTAGTTGCTCATCCGGTGAGATGATTTTGAGTTGAAAACATTAAAATCTCCAATGCCCTGTTCCGTCCTGACCTAACAGTCGACTTAAATTGGGCTCACAGCTGCGGAATTTCCAGTGGCATTAATATGGATATCTTGAGTTGACCACAATGACCACGTCCTTCCTACGCAGTACGTTGCAAACCAGAGCTTACTAATAATAGGTTATCAGTTTCAAACACTTTTCCTTTTGAGAATCCAAATACCAAGTGTGTGGGATTTGGTTTCCCTTACGGAGTAGATGCTTTACAGAATATTTTTTATGATGTCACCATACACGAATATTTATTGAATTTAAGGAAGAAATAATTTATTTTATAGTTGTTTTGGGGCTTTTTTATTTGTTTATTGGCAAGACGCATTAAAAATCCATCGATTCATTCTCGTAGGGACTTTAATAATCTCAAAGTGTTATGCAGATGGTATGAAATAATGATTTTAATCTAGGGGTGCTGGACTATTTAACAACAGAAGTCTGTACATCGAGATCAAAGAAATTCAATCTGGTGACTTTTGTGGACACCCCTGGTCTTGTGGATGGGGACATGAACTATCCATTTGATGTGAATGAAACATTGCTTTGGCTTGGTGAGTTATACTTTCTCAAATAGAATGACTCATTTGCAAAAGGATGCAATGGGGATAAACTACTTTGTTTGTACCTGAAATAATGGAATCCTCTGTAAAGTTGAACCACTTGCGTGAAATATTTAACTCAACGCAACACTTGACTGTTGAGTCATCTTATTCAGCTTTACTTTGCTTTTTATATTGTAGGGAACATGGCAGATTTGGTGTTTGTCTTTTTTGACCCAATGGGACAAGCACTATGCAAACGAACATTGAATATCCTTGAAACCCTTTGGGCTCCTAACAGTGAAAAGATTCGCTTATATCTAGCAAAGGCTGATGAAGCAGGAAGCGAGACCGATCGTCAAAAGTAGGTTCAAAATCTCATATCAATGACTCATTCTATGTGGCTTCGTTAATTTTATATGAATTTCTCATGTAAAGGGTGCTGATGCAGATAGTTCAAGAGCTGTGTAAACGACCAGGACTGAATCGTACTGGGTTTAACATGCCAACGATTTATCTGCCAGATCATACGGGAAAGGTTGCATTATCTTTTTTTTACTTTCCTGTATGCTTATTCTATTATATCAAATATTAGCCTAGCCGATGTGCAAATCAGATAAATGAAGTTTGCGACGATATTGAAAAAACTATTGAGCAAACTGTTCAGAATTCTTTGAACAATTTGGAACGCGATGGTCATCTTTTGAAAGACAAGGTTACTCAAAAGTTAGAGCTGGAGACAGCAATTCGGAAACGAAACTTTAAGAATAGAATACAAAGTATGTAGAAATTATTATTCTTAAAACAAATTGATAAATTTTAATACCTATTTGCTTTTGTATAGGTTGCATATTTGGAAGTGTTGGCTTATGCTTGCCAGTGATATTATTTGCTCTTCTTGTGGTTGTCAATTCGCCACTATCAACTATGAGAAAGCATATTGGATCAAGTGCTGATTTTCTTCATGTTATATTGGTAAGAAATAATTATGTTGATGCGAATGTTAGTCTTACGTTATTTTTTTTAACTTTCTCAACAGAATCCACTGGTTGTGCTATGGTCGTCTATTCCAGTCGAATACCATTTGCAGGTTGTTACTGCAGTTGTGTTTTTGTCAGGACTCTGTTTAATCCTACCTCGATTATGCCCACTGGAATCAGCACTTACAGATCGTGAATTCTCATCTCTTAAACTTGCATTGGAAGTAGTTGAGGATGCTTTGAATAGGAAGGTATTTATATATCCATACAAATTTGTAATGCGCATACTGACTAATTTTGGTTAAATAGAAAACAATGTATTCCGACTATCTTCGACAGAGCCTCACGGATGCTGATTTCCACGGTTCATCATAATATAACATCATCATCATCATAATATGCTTACTTCCAAAGTTAAAACGGTTGTGAAGATAATTGCTTTTGCATGGCATTTCAAATTATTGTGAGCATTTCAAATTATTGTGGTGATTCAGTGTTACTTTGCTTTAATTTTGTAATTCATTCCAATTTCATTTTGTATCTCAAGTGCCTTAATAAATATTTATATCGGTTCTTTTGATTATGATTTGCGGTTTTGATTTAGTACTTAATTGAGATTCTTTTGAACAATTCAATATCGGTTATCATCAAAAATGAGATTTTATTAAAAGCGTAAAAGCTCCCAGATACGAGTGTTTTATTTTTAATATTAAACAGACTGATAAAGAGCTTAGAACTATTTTTGAAACAAAGATGATTTTGGGTAAAATAATATTTTCTTCGGAGGATCTGAAAAGTTGACAACATTTTAATACTAAAGAGCCCTCTCGTCAAAACTCTTCTGGTACTTAATTTCATTTATCACTGTATTACATAATTTGTTATTCGGTAAGACATTAAAATAAAAAAAAATCTGAACTAATAACAAAAGCGTAAAGTTTCAGGTATCCGTTTTCACAAATAAATTAAAAGTAGAGCAATGAATTTAAACATTAGCCAACGAAGAGGTCCTGCTATGATACTTATTTGATAATAATGTAATAAAAGAAGCCGTAGACGTTACAGATTCACGATGCTGCAGCCATCGTCTTGAATATGAGTTCACCCACACATGAAGATAATTGAGAAAATTCCCAACCGATTTTTCTACCTTCAAATCCTCAACGTCATTTGAACCGGGTTCTGATTGCTTTACATCTTCATGGTCGGGATGGACGCTGACGAAAATGTGACAGGGTGGAATAATATTTTTAGCTGGTAACTTGGATGATGAACACGCATCAACATCCACATTTGTTGATGTTTGAGTAGAAGTGGATGTTGTTAAAGTTGGATTTTCTTTGTTTATTTTTGTTCCTTCTAATCTCTCTGAATTATCTTGAGTTATAATAAATTGGCGAATACTTCCTCCTTCCCCTCCACCCCCACACATACTACTGGTATTCGTATGCAATGTACAATTTGTGAATTTATCGCCCTTATACTTTCCCCCATTGTCCCTATTGTTGGATGCATCATGTTCATGAGCTCCACATGAAGAGAACAAGGTTTTAATCTGCTTGATAATTTCCACCCTCAACCGCTTATATCGATAAGCATAAAATAATGGGGAAAGTAGGGGATGAAGTCCAGCAAAAAACAGGGGCAACAAGTGACCCTTCCATGTCCATCCACTGCTTCTTCCTTTGTATGGCAATCCAGATCCATACAGACGCTAAAATTAAAGTAAAAAGTTCATTACACTTTATCCCTTGTGAGGTTTTGTATGTTAACAATCTATTAAACTGCAGCTCATCATGTATCAAAAAAAAACAAGTTGATCTGCAAGATTTAATACAAGATGAGCATAAGTTTATTATCCGGAAGTTTATAGGCCAACTTAAAGTTGTGACAAGATGAGACAGCCGGATCATCACTCTACATGCATTTCTTGGACAAAATTTTATTTTTACTAAATGGTGCAGAAAGAGTGGGTTATCGTGTCCTTGTCAGTTTTAGTTTTAAACCCGGAAATTATACTTTTAACTCATCCGTTTTATTTGTATAATTTATGGCCAACCACCGTTTGAAACCTCCATCACTCTACTTCCACATTTCAAGAGATCTACATATATAAACAACTCTTACCATAATGGTTTGAACGGCATTGGAACCTCGAGCAAAGTAGTATGGGAACCAACAAAGGATTGTAACAATAAGCGCTATAACAGCAACTTGACCAGCTCGATCCAATTTCGTCGCCCGAAGTCGCTTCATAAGTCGAAATTTTACAATGATGGGTAAAAGGGCTCCCTTCATTTTGGTTCCAGTAGATGCTGGAAATGACAAATGTTTTTAGTATTTTTAAGTCTTTTTTTCATTCTTTATAAAACAACTAACCATTTGCCTCCTTATTTTGAGGGAGTGGAAGAAAATAAGGTTTGTATTGATTTGCAATTTTAATCTTTTGCCGTCTTGCTTCCAACCATATCCTTGTGTAAATGTACAGCATTAGAATGACTGGGAGAACAAATAGAAATGTCACACTGGCTAAGGAATACAATGCCCAAATGAGATCTCCTTTAGAAGCTTGGGAATATGATGCTTTATCATTGGAACTTGAGTTATGGCTGAGAAGAGCTTGGATTGAAGCGTGTAATACATTAACCACACCCCCTGGTGTTTCATTTTGGAGCTCACTTTGTAACTCTACAACCACACCCCCAGCCCTTCCCTTCCTTGCAGCACAATGAGGAAAGACGGAGAAATTTGGTTCAACTGAAGAGATTAGGGCAGCAACTGGACAAAAGCTCTAATTATAGTCATTGCTCAAAGGTTGGATGTTGACTTACCCAAAGAGATTACAAGACCGATGAGTGAGGTCCCAAGAATACTGGGGGTTGTGAGGAATTTATGGTAATGCAATGGCTCTACAACGGCCAAATAACGTTCCAACGCTATTTCCAACGCTGCTAATACTGAAGCTGCTGCAAGTCCTGCAATAATCCCATTGCTAAGGGTACAACTCCATTCCCACATTTGGACTTGAGGGGTGAGGGATGTTTGGCTAATGTTTTGTTGGGCCTGATATTGAAATAGCTGTGGCTCTATTTCCAATGGTAAAATTTGAAATATAATTTCATCATGAAATCCCATCCCACTGGGGCTAGAGGCTTGGATAAAACTGGATAACGTTGAAGGTAAAAGGAGAAGGATTGAGGATACATCAGCCAATAATAAATTTAATAAAAATCTACCCAAAGAAAAAATGGATGAAACATCATCTCAAAGATGAGAAAGATTTACTTATCGGTAATGGATCGGATGTGTTTGGATCTAAAATAAAGTAAGAGCACGGGCCCATTGAGGAGGATGGCAGTAAAGTAAAGACAAATCATGAGAGCACTTTCTCCATGCATTTTATAAAATCCTTCACTCCCATCCGGTTCTGGTTCAATTGGCTCCATTTTTTATCCTTTAGGCTGATAAGCAAAGGATAAGTTCAATTCATCTGAAAATAAAGGAAATTATTCCCATGCGTCATTCCCAACTTGACATTTTTCTCACGCCTCTCTTACTTTTAATTACTCTGCAATATTTAACATGAGATGAGATGGGATGCCCAAATATTTATATTTTTCTAAAATCTATTTTTTTATAATGCAAAACCAAATAAAGTTTACAACGCATATGTAATAATCCTCCCACGTCTGGAATGATATTTGATAGTAAATCCACCAAATTTCCGTTGATTCTGCATAATTTCAATATCAACCAAATCTAGAGCAGACCTTGCGTTACGAAAGAATTCCGGGCGGATGCTGTATCATTTGATTTAGATTTTTTTTACAAGGCAACTATATTTTTTGTTTATAACTTGTCAATTATTCATTTCATGGTCAAATATTGAAAATGTTGGAGCAAGGACTGTCATGCTATTGAAAATAAATCCGATTCCAGCCTTGGGTTCGGAATTTATTCAAGTGTTTACTCAATTTTGATTATCCCTTAAAAGTATTCAGAAGCAGAGGGGAAAAGATTCAAATCTACAAAGGTCCCATTGGTATTCAATCTCCAATGATCCATAAATTGACCATGACCGAACAAATGCTTGGATGGAACCCTTTCCTGGATCTATTTGAACTGGAAGGTTAAACTAATTAAATTACACCTTTCCCTTTTACTTTCTATCATGTAAACATAATGATCTCAATCATCCTAAAGTTTTTATGGTCAATACTAAATATTTGATGAGTTCACGCTTGGACGCTTCAGTTCCTTTCCCTTTCCTTGGATGTTGGAAATCCAACGGGAAAATTCTGATTTCCTTAGTTGTGTATATTATTATATTATATTATATTATTATATTATATTATATTATTATATTATATTATAGAAATTGGGATTTTGTGAGGTCAGCAAGGTCAGGCGGCGGAATTAACCTTAATAGCTTCCTAATGAGCAATTTACTGAGGATTGAGAACATCTCAAAATCCTCTCTGTTTTTGACTCTTCACCTGCTAAAGCAGTATAGTTGATTAAAAACCACTATGGACTGGATTCTTCATTATACAATGACATAATATCTTGAAATACAACCCATGAAAATCCACTCTTAAATAGAGATTAATAATCAAATGAATTTTTTCTATTTCTACCCCACTTATTTATTGTTGCATTTTAAAGTAAAAATTCGTTAGGGTTATAATTAAAGGAATTCCCATAAAAAAAGATTTCATTAAATCCTCATTGTTGAGGTAATTTGTGGGCGCGTGACGTGACTTGAAGAATTCAACATTTCAACATCTCTTTAATTTTGCGTAAATAACTTGCATAAGTTGCTTTACACCCTAAAGGTGTGGGCAAGTCCGAAAACTTTGGCAATTAATTAGTAAATGAAAGTAGAGAGAGACAAGAGCCACCGTGATCTCACGTCCTTCTGTACTTTTCCTCATCAAAACCCTTGTTGTCTTAATATTAGTTGAAACTCATGAGAATTCAAATAAAGTTTCCACTAATCAACCAAAACTTTAGTAGTTTGTCTGCAACCTGGGAAAGCTTTCAATTTCTCGGGCTTTTTCCTTCAAATCAATGTTGGGAAGCCATTCATCAAAGTCCATTGACCATTGAGACCAATCATTCATGAGTTTGACAGATTTATGAGTGAAATTTGGACCATGATTGTAAAGTTATTTATTGAAATGTAGGAGATGTTGACAATAAATATGTAACTCATCCATCCTGGGAACCCTACAGTTCTAACCAAACTATCCCTCAAATGAACAAGAAAACCTTGAGATTTTAAAGTTTAATCTTATTCAGCTTCAGATTGTGGGACATATAAGAGAGTCTTTTAAAAGCAAAGTGCAAAACTGCAATGGTTAAGATGCCAATTTGTTTAACTGACTTATTCATCCCCTACTGGATTATTTGTATAGGAGTTTAATGCCACAAAAGTTTAAAATTAAAACCTCTTGATCTTGAAACTTGGCTCGAGCTTGTAATTGCAATTGCTACAGATTAAACATAAATAAAGGAAATAAGGGAAAACCGATGATCCGGCCATTTGTCATATTTTTCTATATGAAGATCCAAGGATGAAATTACCAAAAGTTGGGAGATGATTGAGCCTTTTGAGTTTATAGTTCAATTTTATCTCAATTTATCCTAAAATAAGTGTTTTCCGGTTGGAACGCTCTTGATATCAAGAGAACTTGAGTGCAAAAGTGTTCAAATTGTACAGCGTGTGGTTGCAGACACATAATCCTGTTCATACTCAGCAATTCATGGGGTATCTTATTTCACAAAATAATTCGTCACTTGGTTATGAGACAAGTAAATCCTGCACTTTGATCGATACATTTAAAAATATTAAATGCTAGCAAATATCTTTGTTAACAAGTCTAAACTTTCGGTACAACTGAACCAAATAAATTCTAATGAAAACTATTCGTCAGCAGAATCATTTGAAACGCTGGAAGATGGAAATGTAACACGCTCTCTGTCCATCAATCATCTTTTTTGAAGCAAATTGAATTAATGAAAAAGTTTTTGAAATACAAGATTTACAAAGAGTTGTGAGAGTTGCGGGTTATGTAATTATTATTATTTTTAGAACCTAATGAGAAATTCATCTTATTTACTACAACAATTATTGATGCTTAATAAGAATCATTATTCTGACGTTGTATAAAAAATTATTTTACATAAAAAGATGAGAAGATCCTAACATATTTACAACCTGACATTTTCTTCCACACTTCAATTACATCGTACATACATAAAGGATTTATATTGTTTTGTTTTGATTCCACAAATTGAACTAAAGTGCATTTTATTGTCAGCATCTCACTTTCTCAATCTTTCTTTTTATCTTTTAATCTTAAATCATAGACAGGGGATTTGTAACAAGTATTGCATCCCTAAAAATACTTCACCTTGAAAAGAATTACGGAAGGAATTGAATCCTGGTTGTTGTTGAAATACAATTAATTTTAAGAGAACCCTCCAATGTCACCGGTATGTGGTAATTATCTCCAGGAAGTGAGATCCTTACTTAATTAGTATTCACAAAGGAACTTGTATAATGCGGATTATTAATTAGTTGTAGTGATATCACACCTGAAACATCCAGAACTCTACATAGGATATAAAATTTGTGGCATTAAGCTGAAACTTTTTGATATTCTAAGGAGTAGTGCAATTAGCTCTACTTTTCACTTTGTAGCTGACAACTTGGAGTTTTGCCCTGTTTATACCAAATGCATGCTATCTTGAGTCAGGAAATTGTGGGATGAATTTTAAACTCATTTTTACTTCCTTTTTACTATTGTGACATCGGTCATACAAACTTTGTGGAGTTGGTCAACTCAATATGTGTTTGTGAGTCATTCTCAAGCTTTTAAAGAGCAAATAAGTGTAACCTAATACAAGTAATCATATTTCCAATACTTTGATACCAAGGTATGGGATTTGATCTTAATTATTGTTTTGATGAATTCAATATTAATGAACTAAGCTGGTTGGAGACAACGAACGATTGATAAATAAGGGAGCAAGGGGATTGACTTGTATTAATCCTTTGATAAAAATACAAAAAAATGACTTGAACTTTGCCCATAGTTTGAGTAACAATTCCCCCATTGTTTGGTAAACTCACATAAACAACCATTAAAATAGAGTCTTACCGTTTTTCTCAATTCACAAGGGAGGACTAATTACAGTTAATGGAATAAAAACTATAGAAGTTCACTTAAGAGGCAATCTCACTTTTTTTGCAGGTACTCAAATGTATTGAGAATAAAGTTTATCACAAAAGTGCAACAGGTTTGAGGTTCAGATCCAGCCGTGTTCTTGAGTTGAGCGTCCAAATGAGACTGTGGTGCAATTCAAGTTGAGATCATGAGATCATTTTAACACATCTTCCATTACAAATGGAATGGATATCATTCAGACCAATAAACAGAAAAATATTGTCCATTCAATAGATTGTTGGAAGGTTCCAGGGGTGCGGGTTGTTTTTTATTTTAAGTATAAACACGCTTATTTAAAAATTACAATGCCAATATAAATCCAACCGTTATCTATGAAATTTGAAGGGGCAAGCTGTTGATCCCATGCAGCTGCTAAATTAAAAATAGCATAAGTTCCAACAATGCAATTGTTTAATTTACGTACTCTCCGCTATTTTGCTGAACAAGCTGCTTTCAAATGTTTCTTCTCAAAGTCAAACCATGTCCTTTACTTTTTTTCGTGTTTATTGGTTTAAATTTTCAAGATCCAGTTCCTCTCCTTTTGTTGTATGCAATAGCAATATGATGCATTCCATATGGTATTGATGTTCTTGTGTTGTCTGACTCATAAAGGATCAGAGTACTTTCACTTACCAATGGGTATTTTTTATAATAAAAAAATACCCGTGTTGCATTTGTTAATGTTTTATTATCTTAACCCTATTTATTCTTGTTGAGAGTTGGCTCCGTATATCAGCAGCTATTTTGTCCAACATGAAGCAACAAAGGTTACGAAAATGCTGACAATTTAGTATTTCATTTTTGAATTTTGATAAGTTTAAATGGAACAAATCGAAGCCAACCAACGTCCTTCATTTGATAAATCAGACGTCAAATCTAGTTTGCATTTATGATGAACATTACCATATATCATCTTCCTTACTAAATCGTACGTTGCGTCAACAACTTTTTAAAATTTGAATCAAATCCAATTTCTAACGTGGAAAGGACATGGATTCATCATTGTGTAGTATAGGCTATTAAAGTACTCATAGAACATCATGATAAATCGAGATAGAAGGAGTTTTATTTTCTGTCCGAATATGTTGCCAGATATTTTGATCTTAGACAATTTGAGACAAAGAGTTCTATCATTCTTGATGCTCATTGAATTTTTCAGAGCACAACTAGAACATGAAAAAAACTGAATCAAAGCCAAACATTAAATTTAACTAAAGGGTTAACGTTTTCAGACAATAATTGGGTTTAAACAAGGCTTTGGTGAAATAGCAACAACAATTCAACTCTTTCACTACAGCTTATTGGGAAATCCCCGGAGTTGCAGGTTGAAAAGGTTCAAGGCTATTTGAAGCGTTGAAAATTTGGAGCAGATAAAAATAAATTATTTCTGTCCCGCTGACTTTTCTGTAAATCTCATCAATTACACTTAATTATAGTATTATAATGCATGCACATGTACATTATACTTATATACAATTAGGTATCAATTGTATCCCTGGACTGTATGTCCTCAAACACTTGAGGAATATTTTTTAGCCAGCAAAACCCGTTTTCCTAATTTCAAATCATACAAGAAATTGTTCAATGGGCAAATAAGATTTCTGTTAGATGATCTAAATTTACAAAACAATTCGTCAATCCTCTGATGACTTTAGATCGAAGAAGGAAGCACTTTGAACTTTATTGTCTATCCAAATAGATTCTACATTTTTAGAAGATTGTGATGTAAAGTGAAAGTCTGGTTGTGACGATGTCATTTCCTCTGACGTGATTTCATAGTAATCAAAACGAATGGGTTATTATACAAAGATAGTAATTGTTAACTTGGCTTCTTACTATCAAGCTCCTTACTATCAAGTTTTCTTTCATCTTCATAACTCCTCATTTTCTTCTCAGGCATTCTCATTATTTTAGCTTATACAAAGGTTTTTCACCAGGCCTCTAGCCAAACTTGATAGCTGATAGTTTCTTGTTTCAATATTCAATTTTAGATCTTTGTTTTGGGTTTTAGGCTCTTTTTGTTTGTTTCAGACTTATTTAATTTATAAAGGGCCGCAAATGTCCTGCAGCTAGTTTGCTTGATTTTTGTATCAAAAAGTTGTAAAAACACAGTCAACCAGAGAAATTCCTTGTTGTGGGTGGAAGAAATGCTTATCAAAATATTACATTGGTAATCATTTCTGAACAATTCACAACCTAGTGGATTGTACTATATGTAGCATTAACTATTTTTTCTATTTTTAGTTGTTTTCTAGCCCTATCGGTAATTTTGTGCGACAAGTTTAGTCCTTGAATGAACAATCTTACTTTCGCCAAGCAAAACAAAAACTGACAGATCCACAGAATATAAATGCACCAATGTTACATTTTTATTTGTTTATGATTAATTTGAGGAGTCGTTAACGCTTTTATTCCACAGATCTTAAACGTTGTAAAAAAGTCGGGGATGGTGTAACATTACAATTTTGAATTTAGGTCAATGGTCACATCATACAGCTAAACCGGAGTTAAAATAATGATCCATTTCATTTGATCTTGCTCATTCATGTTTTTAACCAGATAGAAAGATCCAGAAAGGAGATGGGATGCTTTATTTCAACAACTTTTTGTAATTCCATCATTGAATTCAATATGTAAATCTATATTGTATTTCCACAAAAATATTATACAACACTCCTCACCCAGCTCAAATAAAGATTGCTTTTAAACTTGAACAAAGAGGGATGAAAGTTGATAAAAATCACGTACAAACACAAGGGTATTAAGTTTTCCATGAAAATACAAAGTAAAAGGAAACAAAAGGGTTATACAATTAGGTGGAAATGTGCAACGCAATTTTTAAAACACTACCCACGCAATTCCTAACAAATATAATATGGTAGCAATAAACACATCTTCTTCTTAAAGACATTTCCTTTGACTTTATTTGGAATATTTCTTGTATTTATCTTAAAAAATTGTTTACATTGATTAGAAAAGCATATAAAAGATCCAGTTCGGGGTCAATCAACAGTTAAACTGTAGTTACCTTGTAATACCTAAATAATCCCAAACATTTGTTGAGGATTTATCATAAATTCTTGTAACAACTTTTGATTCATTGAACAAGAGGAGGAAAGTTTTTATGGAAGTTTTCCTGATCCTTATGTTATTTTAACAAGTGTCTTGGACACGCCTTTTCAATAAGTAAACAAACATTAGTGATGATGAGTAATTATATGATGAGGGTTGACGTAATTTAGGAATTCCAGGTTGCGTTTGGCTAATTAACGTTTTTTTGGTGGTTATATAATGCTTCGTTCTTATTATGTGTCAAAGCTCTGGGATTTCAATCCTTTCGAGAATTTTTTATGAAGCAAACATGAGTTCATGCTATTGAAGATTTTTACAAAACTTTTTATTTCAACATAAAATGCAAACTTTTTATGATAGCAGTTTATCCTTTAGATGTAGGGTGATGATAGGTTGAAGAGGAAAATGTGGCGACAAGCCGTCTCATCACATCCCACAGATAAATTGGGTTTTTTAGATCTGGATTTATCCAAATTATGAGCTTGTTCCATCCAGTACAATTCATTCCTCAATGAACGAAAATTCATTGGAATTTGGGTTTTTACGTGGAAGTTGAGACATTAGGCCATTTTTTTTGTAATTGCACTAAAAATTGTTTACTTTGAACAGCAAAATATCATCAACGTTATCATTGCTTAGCTTATGTAATCCCCTTTTATCTTCACTTTCTCAAGATAAATTTGTTATGATTTCAAAAACGCTTAATAGCTTATTACCAATAAACCAGGGAATATGGCTAATGATTGATTTGGAAGGATAATTGATCTTTTTGTTTGCTACAAATTTTCATGTACCTAAAGTGGATTTTTGCTTTTTTTTACTTACAGGATTGCAAATTCCAACACGAGAAAATCATAAACTAGCAGATCTCCTATTGTGATTCATATTTAATGACTGTCCTAGGCATAGATTTCTCAGGGGCAAATCATGCAAAATAATAATTTTTGTACATGTTTGACTAGACTGAGCCGACGATGCTTTATTGGTCTGCAACGTTGTGCATTATTTGAAAGGATCTTCAAGTCCAATGCCGGATTGTTTTGGTAGTGACATAATTTCTTTACTGTACCCTTGGCTGAGTTAATTCATCTGGACGCAGCAAATTCTTAAGAACATTGTCATTGATAAGAACTACGCAGTAATAAATGTTGAGGAAATAAATGATGCGAGGACACCTGAATATCTTGCATGGACTTTTACCTCATCTCTAGAACAAAGTCTGAGCAAATGGTTCAATGAGATTAATTAGTATTGAGCATTTTTAGAGAAGGGATGAATCAAGATTAGAAAAGCTAACTACCGCTAGTTTGAGACAGAACAAGCTGGAATCATTTTAGTAGCAGAATCTCACGAGTGAGAATAACGCTTCAAATATCGTTGGATCAAAGCAATAAATCAAATGTGCCGAACTTTTAATTACTCCACAAATAAGTTTTTTTACACAATTTAAGATTCACTCGACCCTCGCCTCTGTCATTTTATATAAATCTATTTATAGAGATGCATAGGGGTATGGATCAAAATCCAGTTTCAGAACCTTGAAACCACATACAGAAAAAGGCTGTAATAAACTCAGATAAACCTCACGCAAATTTTGTGAACCATGTATTCACAACCCCCAACAGCATTACTAAAGATACAATCAATCAACGTTGAGTTTCGTATGAAAATGAATGATGAGAATAAAGAATTCATTCATGAAATCAGAGGTAAAAATATCTCTGAAAACATCAAGTTGAGAAAAAGTCATAAAAGTCATAAAAGTGTGATGAGATCAAGTTGGTTTCCGTTGTCAATTCCAAGCTCTCCGTTGAGATCTTAGTATAATCCAACAACTAAAGAATAGCAGTGAACCTTTAGAATAGATTTATAAATAATCTTTCATCTTCCTCATTTTCACTTACTTGTTATCAATGCACCAGGATACAGGATTACAAGGGCTATCCTATAACTCGCAGCATTTGAAATTGGATCCACAATAACTGGAGTATTCCCTCCAACATTATTTATACAAAATAAAACAATTGCAATCGCCTTAGATTTAATATTGGAAGGGACAAGTTCCACCAAGATTGCAAACATAACACCAAACCACATTTCCGCTGGTAATTATAAAAGTAATTATTATGTTCCTTAAAATAACGTGGAATTATACCCGCAATGTACCCAATAAGTAGGGAGATTAAAGCCCATGGTGGATTCAAAAAGAACAAAGCAAATGCAAAGGGACTTGCAATCAACTGAAAAATTATTATGCATTTCCCTTTTTTTTGAAAAAAACAAAGGACTTACTTGACTAACCGCTAAGACCAATGCTCTTGCAGATATTCCCAATTTGTTGACAAGTTTGTCGGACAAGTAGCCTCCGATAAGGGTCCCCATTGCACCCGCCCCAATGGAAATCCCCGTAAGCCATAAAGACACATCATAATCCGGATAATATGTTTTAAAATACAATGCTGAATTGTAGCCCCAACAAAACCCTGCTGTGAAGTGTTCCCAATGAGTTATGTAATTTATTACCCATCATTCCCTGTACCTGAGTGTCTCACACAGGCTCCTAAAAGAAGGAAAATCATTGCCGGATTCTTCAAGATGTTCCAACCGAGCTTGAGTCCTTTAATGAAGGACGCCCATTGTGAGGTGGGAGATTGTTGATTGCTTGAAACAATGGCAAGGTTACTACTGCCCTCATTTTGTACACCACACTTATCCCCTGTATCACAAGTATAATTAACTTTGGAAGATTGTCCCGTCATTTTTCCATCCTCATCTTGTGTTTCCGTCCTTGGGGGTTCGGTTGCCGTGAATAAGAATAGCAAAGCCAGTCCTATCCCAGGTATCCCACTAACAATATAAGAAGCTCTCCAACCCTGACATTAAATAGTTTTTTTTGAATGTCATGGGTCATGGAACACATAAAAGGCTTCACATTCGTGAAATCATAAATTTCCTCAAAAAATAAGTCGGCAACCTTCGAAATGTACTGAATTATGGGAAATTATTAAGTTTAAATGAGAACCATGCTCATGCCATGTTTCCCATCAAGTTGGATCCTAGCCTTAATAAATCACTATTGATTATCACCTTATCAAAATAGTTGGCATCCGTAACATAAGTTCCAACCGTATAGGATAATCCATACCCAATATATATTCCCCAGTTAAAAAGACTCATGGCCAAACCCCGACGTTTTTTAGGAAACATATCCGCAATTATCCCGGATGCAAGGGGACTACAACCAGACTCCCTTAAGAATAAAGATATAAATAAAAATAAACCTTTTTTTGTTTAAAACTGTACCCCAAGGCCAAGGCCATTCTAAACAGTAGCACATGCCAGTACCGTGTTGCAAACGATGTTCCAATGATAGACACACTAAATATTAGCGTTGCAAGGGTCAGGAAGTAAATACGATTAAATTTATCTGCAAAATATCCCCATCCTAATCCTGCAATTGTAAAGACAGCAACGAAAGCAGGTCCTGCTAGAATATGATATTCAAGACCAAGACCGGTGTAGTCCCAGATGCAGGGATGCACAACGCTGGAGTTCCCTAGCCTCACCTCCACACCCAAACAACTATAAATAATATAATATTTTTAATTTAATATTTTTTATTTAACTCCATCAACTTTTTTAATCTTACTCAAGCTCTGTATCAAGATCCGCACATAGGTCAGAGCTTTGTTCCTTAAATGTTGAGATCTTAAGGCATCCTTTATCTCCGAAATGAATGTTTTGGGCCATAGCTCTACTAACCGTTCCTAAAAGGAAGTGTCCCAACTCACCAATCATGTAGATACAACCTAATAAAAATAAGGACCAATATCTTCCTTTTGAAGCCCCCATTTTGTAGCCTTTTTTCGTTCCCTTTATTTGATCCAGATGGGTAGGAACATTGGTCAAAGATGTTGTAGTTTCATCTGCAAAACAAGATGCTATTCAGTTCCTATAAGAATCTACAAGAAATGAAGCTGCATACTAATAATAATAATAATTGGAGGCAAATTTCTCTCAACAATTTACCCTTCAATTCCACCACAAGAGTGGATACACTTTATTGTTTTAATGAACTAATTATGCATGAAAGCATCTGATGAATTATCACAATCACAGATAAGCATCTCATTTAAATGTCATGATTCAATTGGAATACAATGGAATCCCTTCAACGCTCAATCAAAACTGTAAGACGTGCGTTTTTTTCGTGAAGTGAAAGCAGTATACAGTACCAACACCAACAAATTATTGAAATTATGAAAAAAAAACTTACCTTCCAACATTTCCATTTTGTTCTATGTATTCTTCTCTCTTGCAATCCCTTCCAACTCTTTGCAAACTATCTCATCTTTCAATTCATAATCTGTTCATCTCTTATTTCACTTATTTCAATCAGGATGTCGTAATGATAAATCCAGTCTCATAATTTTGGATGCAATGCAAACTATACTTTACTACTTAATTTTAGCCTTGGGTAATAAATATTGAGTTACAACGCCGTTCAACAAAGTCCAAACATAAACCGTGGGAACTCTTGAAGCTCTACAAAAGAAGAATAATATTTCACAAATAAAAACCCTGGACCTGGTCCTTCAATCCATCTGGAACAGGTACTTATGCACTTACACATCCAAACCTCACCATAAATTAACAATCCTTTTTATAATCAATATAGTCTTCTTTTGGTTCACCCAAATTGTACTACCCGAGAGAACCGAATTGTATATTCCTTGAAAACTGGGGAGAATTATTATCCAACCCATTAAAAGGATAGATGGTGGGTGTGGTCTTTCCAATTGGAACCGGAAGCCTTGTTCAATCAACATAATGGCCGTCATACAACGGGCATTGTTAACTTGGTTTTTATTCGTTGTATTCCTTGTCCTCATCGTGATAAGGTTGTCACAACCAACGAATTGGAATTGGTTCATTGTATTCATCCCGATGTGGATCTTTGATGGGATTGTTTTAACCTATTCCGCTTTCTATTTAGTAAGTAGATGTAGGAATGAGCCGAGGAATTTATGTAGTGCATTTATCCTTCGGAAGCTACAATTTGTGATCGTCATTGGGCTAAAGTTAACCTTGCAAATATTAGTTTGTTGTAAATTAGAATTCACAAGTTTGTATCTACCCTTGTACTATGTGTTCATACCGTTGTGGGGGATATTATTGTTTTTAATTGCACACATTGTACATAGTTTGGCCGAGATTGCGACCTCAAGGGAATTTACTTTTAATGATTGTATCAATAATATATTTCCAAATAGAGCAAGGGCTAATGAAGAAGCTACTAGTAGGTTGGAATAAAATTAAAGTATTCAATTATTCAATTCAACTTGTCCAGGATTTTACGATTTTATTCACATTTATATTGAAAAAACAAACAGCAAAGATTCAATTGTCGGAAGATAATGGGTATTCAAAAATAATCTATTGTTATTTCTTCCATGTTTTTAGTGCTGTAGAGGAAATTAAGGAATTGAAGATGTTATTGATTTGTAGCGTTCAAGTTTCCAATGATGCTGAAGTTTCGCCCAGACACCAAGGCACATTTTTCGAAGACGAGGGTCCATTCCAGTCGGTAATGAAATAGCATATTTATACTCTTGTTCAACAATCTTCTTGGCCTCCTTGAGCCGACCCCGTTGGATTAAGCTGATGGCCAAATATATTCTATTTTACAAGATTAATATGATTAATCCATTCCATTATTTTAAATGATCATTATATACCTGCATCTGGATTCAATTAAAGGATCTTGTAATTTAAGAGCAACTCTGAACTGTTTTAAACAAACCTGTCCAGCTTCCAATGCCTAGTCAAAAGTTGTATTACTATTATTATCCCTCCAAAACCACTCAACTCTTACATAATTTAAAGACAAATCTCCTAAAGCTGAAAAAGCACCACCCAATGTTGATAACCATGATAGTGCAGTCTCCATTTCACATTTTACTGAGACATAAGAACTAGCCAATCTAGACCTTAAGTCATAAAAGTTTAGTTCATTTTATATACTTGGGAAAAAAACTCACCCTAATACGTCAATCACAGGTTTTCCTTCTATCGACTCCGTAACTAAAAAAATCACCCTCAATCCAGTCTTGTCTCTACATATTAACGACCCATCGGGGACAAACGCTTGCAAAAACCTTCGTCTAAACTTTCTCGAGTTTTTTAAACGATATTGAAGCCACAGGTAATGATACTCTTGTAAATAAAACCTCAAACCACACCCACCATCCTCCTCATCCATTCCAATCGAAGCCCCATCCCGTTGAATCTAAACATAAAATTTAACACTATAAAAATCAATTAGCCTTACCATCCATTTTGAAGTGTAAACTATATTCTCAAACTTGGTCAAAGGAATCTTGGAATTACCCTCTCCCACCTTATCATCCAATCCGTTGTTCATCTTGATATTGTTGATATATTTTTATTAAAAATTACAAATCCTTTTCAAATTTCTTACCAAAAACGTCATTTCGACAAACGTCCCAACCTCCTTTAACAGAATTGCACGAGAGGAGATTTTGGTTTAATTTTTTTTAAATTTACGGGGCACTCCGAGATTTTTCTCATGCTAAAAAAATAACCTTGACAAAGATGAACAAGGTTTGATATGAAGATGGATTTAAAGCGCTTTTAAAAGATCCCTTCATCCCCTACCCTTGCTAAGGAATCATAGGAAGGGTAACGTTTTTTAGACGTTTCCCCCTCAAATGCCATAAAATTTAATAGGGCCCAACCTCTGTAACCCTTCAAAGGAAGGATATCATGGTTAAAAGATATTCATAATTTTCATAATCCCGTCGTACAATTCCCCGTATATCTATAACCCGGGTAATAGAATTGTTCTAGTCCCAACTAGAGCAAGATACGTCATCCAGTTTGTCCCAGTTCCACACTCCACACCTCTTTAACCCGAATTTGGAAATTTGGAGGAAAACCAAACACAACATTGAAGACAAAGGTAAGTGTGGAAATTGAAATTATATTAATTAAATCCACAACAAATCAACCCTTTTAATGAAATTTACCCCTTAACTAATTTAACTATAGTCCAGTATCAATAAAAAGGTTAGGTTAGCTTAGGTTAGGAATTATGCAGTGTCAAAATTTTACGGAAAAATTATAAACAATTTGTTTTCATTCTTTATTTTTTTCTTTTACAGACGTTTTTTTCCCCTTGGTACATCCCAATCCAACTCAAGGCCACGACATTGAATTTTTTTTTACATTCACCTAATTAAAGGACGCTGGACATCTCTGTATAAATTTACAGCAGATCAATGGGGACAGTTCGATTGTTATTCAGGAACTTATCAACTTATAAAGTGCTACATTCAAGCCCCTTTGGGCCAACCTATACTCTGAGTTCACAAAGCAGTAGCTTCATTTATGCGAGATGTTTGACAACACAAGTGGAAGGGACGAAAAATCTAAAACTAAGAGATCAATTGGATTTATCATTCAATGATGCGAGACAAGCTTATAGATCAAAATCAACTTGGGAAATTCTCAGGGCTTGGATTGTGTTCAAACTTTGTTCAGTGGATTTCCTTGTGGAAAATAATGCAAAGGTAGGGTTTCATGCAATGAATGGAAAAGGGGGAGTTAAAATATTGTTATTCCAGCTTATGAAAGTAGGACAGAAAGTTCTTGGAAAGAAACTCTTTGAAAAGATAATGGAAGCTTCATTTTATGGACATTTTGTCGCAGGGACGGATCAAGTTGCTATTCAACCAAGGATTCAACATTTAAGGGAGCATGGAGTTAAAGCTATTTTGGATTATTCCGTCGAAGAAGATATTGGAGAGGATGAAGCTAAACAGTCAGAGACAAAACCAAATCCTGCTAGTCAAGAGAAAAATGAGGGAGAAATGGGTAAGTTGTTTTTAGCTACTTTTTTCCCCGATTAAAGGAAATCTTGCTATGGATTGTTTCCTTATTTTATCCTAAAATAATAACAATGCTTTGTATTTGATTTCAACTCTTGATTTCAGAGTACACAAAGTATCAGTCAGAAATAACACACAGAAATATGAAAGCTGTGGCAAGAACGTACTTTTACTTGAATGAAGCCCAGTGTGAACGAAACATGGAAACATTTTTGCAGTCGATAGAAGCAGTTTCAGGAGCTACAAAAGGAGCTGGATTTGCCGCAATCAAAATTACAGCACTTGGTAGACCGGAATTATTGGTGAGCTTTCACTTATTTTTTTTACCTCAATAAAAAATGACGGACTCATTACTTTTAGCTCCAACTCTCCGAAGCAATTGCTCGAGTTCATCGATATGTAGGGGAATTCACAGGAAAAAGGGGTGTTGTGATGGAACAAAATGTAAAGGTGGAAGACATTAAGCGACGTCTAGATCGAGCTAGTAAGGCCGACCCAACGGTAAAATCCTGGCTGGACAACATGACCTACGATAACACTGGGTAGGTTGAGTGGAGCCGTAACCAGGCCTGGTGAATATTAGTAGCGATGCTTCGGCAGGAATTAATCAATTTCGAACAGCCTCATCCATGTCCTCCCCTGGAAAGGTGTCGTGGAAGCTCAAAAAACTTTGAGAGAAGCCCTCAAGGTTCCGGATGTGGAAACTGGAAAAATGGAGAGTCTTGTACCACCTTTGAGTAATCGAGAGGAAGAAATGTTCAAAAACATGATGAGAAGACTCCATACTATTTTTAAAGTAAGTACCTACAAGCTTTTCCAAATTTTAGTTTATCAAAATCATTTAATGTGCTATATTTTTTATTTTTTCAGACTGCCAAGAAGATGGATGTCCGAGTAATGGTGGATGCTGAACAAAGTTACCTTCAACCAGCTATTTCTCGATTGGCAATGGAAATGAGTCGAATTTACAACACTGAGAAAGCAATCGTATTTAACACTTATCAGTGTTACCTGAAAGAAGCTAATCACAACTTGTCTTTTGACCTTGATCAAGCTGAACGTCAAAACTTTTTTTTTGGTGCTAAACTTGTTAGAGGGGCCTATATGGAACAGGCATGATCCAAACAATGAAGGTTAACTCAGAAATTGTAGATGTAATGCTTACAGGAACGCCAACGTTCAAAAGAGATGGGCTACGAGGATCCGATTAATCCTAATTTTGAAGCAACTACTGCAATGTACGAGAAAAACGTGATTGAAGTAATGACTCGCATGAAACGAAACAAGGAAATTGGCCAACCTGGAAAAATCTGCATAATGATGGCCACTCACAATGAAGACACCGTTCGTTTTGTCATCAAAAAGTAATCTTTATTTTTTCAAACTTTAATCAAATCAATTAATCCTAAAAATTAAAAACTATAGGATGAAGGAAATGGGAATCAAAAGGTCTGACAGACTCGTGTGCTTTGGACAATTGTATGGAATGTGTGATCAAGTTTCTTTCCCATTAGGTGTGTTAGTAAATCTCATTTAGTGTTATTATTATTGATTATATCACTATTTATTATTATAGGTCAATCTGGTTATTCAGTATACAAGTACGTCCCTTATGGGCCTGTTACCGAAGTACTTCCCTACTTATCTCGTCGGGCTCAAGAAAATCGAGGGTTTCTAAAGAAGATTCAAAAGGAAAGAACATTGCTACGAAAAGAATTTTTCAGAAGACTTTTGAAAGGTCAGCTTTTCTATCGACCTAAAGGTCACTATGAACCCTTGTAAGTGTTCCCAACGTCTTTTAGCCAGAAACGTTCAACTTTTTTTACTTACATTATTGGTTCTAAATACAATACAAGCAATCCCGGTTTTAAATGTATGACCACTAATGACCAGATTATTTAGCTTGATTTTATAGGCTATTAAATACACAATAATTAATCAATATTAAATACTAAGATGAAAGGATATATGAAACTAGATTTTAATTATAACTGTGCGACTATAAAAATTAGAAGATTGTACCTTAATCCGGTTTCTGTGATTTTTTAGAAAAAAAAATTGTAAACTTTAGTCCAAAACAGAATAGTGTGTGCAGATCTCTTCTGTACATACGTGTGATAGATTTATTTTTGCGTCGCAAATCGTCATTGTCTGCTCTCAAATTAAAGCTAAAATATACCTCGACGTTATCCAAAGGGAAAGTTGGCTCTGTTATGAATAAATTTATCGTCCAAGTCTATTTTTTAATTCGTTCCAAAGCATATTTCGTTCTTCACGAGCACCTTTCATTACAGATCTATTCTCTGAAGCTCTCCTTGCTAAATAAGGTATTACTCTGTCCATTGGTCCATAAGGTGTGGATTTATAAACATGATAGCCCAAATTTACTGTTATTTAAACATTCATTCTGCATCAATAACATTTTAGCCCTCACCTAAAGGTGTACTGAGGTAATCAGCCATCCCATAAATCTGTCCGAATGATATGGAATCATCATTTGTAGCAATGTTCATTTCTTTCATTTGTTGAGCAACCAGTCGAATGGAAATTTCATTATGTGATGCAACGAGCAAATGCGATTTTTTTCTGGGATTTTCATTAAAATTTTTCAAAACCACTTGTACAGCTCTGTAATATAAACAATCAAGATCATCAATCACAGCAAGAATAAAGTGTAAGTACGCATTGTACGATGCATTCGTTGCTTCATAATTATCACAAATTGGAGAAGAGTATCCATATTTACTCGCAAGATATCTTTCTCTATCCATATAAGCTCCACGAACTATTTTTCCATACCAATTAACCCCAATATCTTGTGTCATTACTTTAAGTTCATTTTTAGTTAGGGACACAGCATCCTAATAAAGGTGCAGAAAATCTTAATGTAAGATGGATTCCAATACTTCAATATTTTACCTTCATATATGCTTGAATAGTATTTCCCACAATGTGATAGTCCCCATTATACCTCGTCATTAAAGCCAATGCTATAATTGATATTGCAGACCTGCATGAATGTAGTTCAGCATCAACAACAACATGAACTCCAAGATCTCTAGCATTTCGTACTACAACAAAATATTTGCCTCCCTCATATCATTACTTTTCATACCAAATGCATCCGCTCTTTTCAATCCATCAATAAACTGGATTTTATCTTGAGTTGTTATGTTCAGCTCAATTGATTCCGAATGTTCAATGGAATTTGCTACTTTAGTAATTATTGAGGCATTCATTGAATCCCCAGTCTGGGCAAGTTTCTGGTTCAAAGCCTGCGATACTTTTTCCTGAAGAAGTCCAACGTTACGTATTGATGATATAAGTACATTAATAATATTAATATTTAATGATAAAAGTGTACCAACACAACTGCTGGCATGATTGCCGTAGGTTTTAATTGAATAAGTGGCTTCTTCTTTTCTAAACTTGCAATCATGCTATTTAGCTTCATCAACATCTCCAAGTTATCATCATAAGCTTGCCTACAAGAATACCTGGAATGTCGTCATTCTTAATATAAATTCCATCCTACTTTAAGGATTGCTCATCCTCAACATCTTCTTCCAGTACGGGTGCAACCATGAGCGTCAATCCCCGTTGATGCATGGATCCAACGGCTTGAGTCATTTTACAAATTTCATCCCCTCCCACAAATTGATTGAAAAACGTCTTCCTCATAAGTAGAGCTCCAAAGGGTCCAAATTTCTTGGATAATTCAAACAACTGGAAGCCCATAGGCCTTGTTATTTACATAGACCTTGTCTCCCTCCTTATTTGAATCCTTACCTCTAAACTTTTCGATACAAATGGATCAAAAGAGCATAATCCAAGGACGAATAAAGCCCTTAGGATTTCCGTCGTAGTTAAATGATTGAGCAGACCTTTTGTATAGTTGATTGTTATCCAAGGGGCAATCCTTTCCCGGATCTCTTCAATTGTTGTTGGGCTGTCTTTACCTTGTGCAGCATTGTTGAGGCTACTGCATCCCCTTGGATTCAAAAAGCATGGGAAAGGGGGGACTTTTTTGTAATTTACTAATTTCCCAAGGACCTTCATCTCTAATGAACTTGATGCCTTTATACTTATTTAATCTTTAACATGTGTAAAGTAGTTGTTGTAAACCTTGAAATGCTATGCTGTTGTCTTGTGCATTATTTATAGTATTACAGCTACAAATATCATTCTCCTACTTATAATATAATTACATTCTAAAGAAGAGGATCAAGTTCAAGACATTCAGGTTCCAAATTATTTATTTATAAATTCATTTATATGTAATTTAATTTCCAAATCCTATGAAATTCATCATTTTACCTCAAATCTCAATTTTCCAATTCACATCATCAATACTTAAAAATATACTTTAAAAATTGCAGATATGTACAAGTTTGACGTCATACAAAAAAATATTTATTATTTATAACACTTTGACCACAATAGATTTTTGGATTATAGGTAGGATGATAATAGATTGTTTCTGAACTTTGCCACTCCTTGCAAGATGTTGACTTTTCCATAAGAGAAATCATATAAACACTCAACCCCTGTCACCAATTTGATGAATGAGTTGGGATGTATTTATTTGAGAGAGATTCTTGGTTTTTTTTACCTCTGCTGGAAAGGAGTCTCCTTGAATAGTGTGTTCAGATCCAATATCATCACGCATC
>JAAOWG010000226.1:0-28640 GCA_036491945.1 Paranurophorus simplex
CACAAATAGATGATACATAAGCCCTCAAACTTTCAAATGAAAATGCGTAATAGGTTTCGAGATAATGGAGTTTGAAATTTTTTTTTTCCCTATACGAATACTTATTGTAGGGTACTGTATCTCATATACAACAAGCATGATAATCACTCATTTTGATGTTGATTCTCATTGTTTAGGGGGTTTGAGTGCTAATCCTAATATAAAATCTTGGAGTGATCTTATCCCACTTTTACCCACCCAAATCGGAGTCTGTTCACCAACATCCACAACGTCTTCACCTTTCTCCTCATCTTCACCTCTTATGCCATCTCCCACAATTGCATCAACAACCACAACAACTAGCAATGATTCTATAAATAAAAATCCCTCTAGCATCACACCCTCAGATAAATTACAAAATCAAATCAAGTCCGAGATTAAGTTTGGAATAGATCGTCTTTTAAAACCCAAGGTACTATCAGTTAAAGACATTTTAAGACGAAGTGATATTGAGCCCAGGAAAGAATCATCTTCCCCCCCATCAACAACTTTATCAAAATCTCATTCCTCATTATTTCCCTTTACAAATCATAATAACAATTCTTCTCCATTTCATTATCTTCCAAGACCCCATCCAACATCAACGTTTCCATTCCCATTGTTCTTTCACCCATCCGCCCAACATTCATCTGCACTTCTTCTTCCATTTCAAAACAGTCTTTTTTTTCATCACAAGCCCTCATCCCTCAGTGACCATCATCACCTCGGAGCTTCATTATCATCTACAAATGTCAATATTGGAAAACTTGGACAAGGCAGCAATGCTGGAAGCAAAGGATCCTCTTCCTTGCCCCATCACCATTATCCGCATCATCATCATCATCATCATCATCACAGCTCTGGGCTAGTGTCGGAGGTATTCAGTTGCGTCAAGTGTGAAAAGATTTTCTCTACCCCGCATGGTAAGGAGGAACGTTTGTTATGCAAGTGGAAAATATGTGCTAGAATATATAGTGTAATTTAATAGGGCTTGAGGTACATTCCAGAAGATCGCACAATGGTAAGAGACCCTATGCTTGTAGTCTCTGTTCAAAGACATTTGGTCATGAAATTTCCCTCACACAACACAGGTATTATTGCATGTAGGTGTAAAACATTTTCATTTAGATTCTTTAGCTCATTGCGTAATAAACTTGTTGCTGTAATAGGGCGGTGCATAATGTTGAAAAAAGCTTTAGTTGCCAACAGTGTGGAAAGACATTTAAACGATCTTCAACCCTATCGACGCATTTGCTTATCCATTCCGATACCAGGCCATATCCTTGCCCATATTGCGGTAAATACTAATATATATTACTAATATTTTTAAAGATGCTGTTGAAAATCAATCATACAAAATAATGTGTTTTATTACAGGAAAAAGATTTCACCAAAAATCAGGTATGTATTATTACAATAGTCATTATCATTTATACAAATTTTACCAATGATCATCAAATAATATTTAAAAAGATATGAAGAAGCACACCTACATTCATACCGGAGAAAAGCCTCACCGTTGCAGTGTGTGTGGAAAAAGGTATCTTTGAAGGAAATTGAAAGGCAATGGAATTTGGCTAATTGTGAAAATTGTAGTTTTTCACAGTCCTCCAATTTAATAACACATTCAAGGAAGCATACGGGATTCAAGCCGTTTCAATGCGACGTCTGCAGTCGAGCCTTCCAGAGGAAGGTTTGTTTGTTTTGTCATCTGTTTGATTGGTATTTAATCCATTCGTGTAATATAGGTGGATCTTCGAAGACATAGAGAAACTCAACATAATGGAGTATCAAGCAATTTCCTCAACAGTCTTCACCCTTTACCTCAACCTATTCCGTAAAGAAAAGATATTTACAGTCAATCAAACAATCTTTAAAATTACAAAACACTTAATCATTAATCAAGCACTGATCTCAATATTGTAATAATTTAAAGGCTGCACACCAAATCGCATTTCTGAAATAAATGGAAATCAACTGAATAATATGGTGCGTAATTTCAACTCTTTGTTTCGAATCCTACATTTTTCCATCAACCTTCATTCTCTGTTTTGCGTTTTGTCTCAATTCTTTGTCTCCCTCATGAATCACAACTTTTCTCTCCCTTCAGTTCACTTTACGGTTATCAAATTATGAATAGAATAGAAAAGAGTAATAATAATGGCAATAATAATTTCATGGTGAGATTGAGTAGTGGAAAACAAAGTGGGTGAGTAAGTTAATCATTCATTTTTGCTCTATATGGACATTATGCTAAGGGTACACACTGGGGTGAGGGCATGAAAAGGAAGAAGTGATTAGGTTAAAGTTCCTCAATGTTGGTCTTTCAAGTGATAAATCCGGTATAATAGTGAGAGTGAGAGAGAATAAGGGGAAAAAAGAGAGGCAAAGGGACAGAGAAAGTCCCTGACCGAAATGAAAGGTCCAACTGTTGTGCAGAATGATGATGTGTATATAGTGGTGAATGGTGATAGAGCGTATTGTATAAGGAAGGATATGATTGGGGAAAGGACAAGGAGCCAAGCCTCAACAATTAAGAGAATTAGAAAGCCCCTTGGGGGTTATCCCTCTCGATTAACAGATAGAACAGATCATGTTTCTATCTATTCCGATACAAAATGCATACTACCACTTTCCCCCATTTTTTCCTAATACTTAATTTAATAAAGCCAATGTTTCCAATGCTCCCTCGGCCTTTGTTCGGTGGGATTAGGTTTGATTATTAACCCAGAAATTTTCGGACGCCCAAGTAAATATCAAAAAGAATAGATCAAGCGAGTGAATCGAGGTTTTTTTTGTGAAATTTTAATAGAGAAAGTTTAGGTTTGGGATTGCATGGGGTATAAAAAGATGAAACTTAATCCCTTGATCTCGAGTGATTTTTGCTTCTTCCAGCAAATTATTTTAAATACATGTATATTTTTTTATGTTTTAATTTCTCAATCAGCCTGATTGACTTTTCTTTACACTTGCCCAGATGAGACAGTTCAAAGTTAATCTTATCTCAGCTTTCACTCCTTTTCTCTCTTTCTCTTTCAACTTCAATTTGGATTAAAGATTATCATTGTCAAACCACAATCTTTCCATTTATATAGGATAGATGAAAGATTAGTGTCAAAAATCGGTTGAAACAAAATTTAATCCTTTACTAGCATCAAAGGCAAAAGATTTATGTTTGTGAAGCCTTAATGGAATCCAGTTTCGCTTAGCAAACGTAGCAGATTTTTAACCAAATGTTTTGATTGGTGAAATCATTCAGGCAAATAAGGCCTAAAGGGAAATCTCATTAAGGTTTAGGTTCACTTAACACTTTCAGTTTTGTTTTTTCTTCTGGCCTCTTCACCACCTTCTCTTGAAGCAAATAATGACTTAACTCGTTTCCCTCTAACTTTTCCTGCACAATCTACCCTTTCAATCTTGAAACCAATAACTGGATTGGGTAACGTTCAATCTTGTATGTATCTCTCCGTAAAATGTGAAGTCTATAAAATAACACTTGAGATAGTGGAGAAAATTAGATAAACTTACCAAAATCCGCTGCTCTTGGGTTAAAACACCAAACCAACTGTCACTAACAAAATATTACCTTAGCCCTAGTTAATCGCTCACAGATGCATGAAAGCTTTAAAAGTGTTAAACAACACATATTTAACCAAACAGAATGGTTGTTCATTGTCTGCGGTAATAATAATTATTATTATGCAATAACTAAATCATTCCAATCTCAAACTGCTGAATTTGTAATGAAATATATTTTAACAAATATTTAGACAACCAAACAGAGCAATTAATCAAGCATTCAACTTCTTCATAATAATTTAGCACAATTTTAATTAATATGGAAAAAAATATGTGGGGATTAAGTTGTGATATCTTTGACCAATTATGTAAATGTATGCCATCATCAGAATAGAAACATCAGAATTAAAAAAAAATCATAACGTTTTAATATGTTTATGTATGTATGTATGTATTACTGTCGATGTATGCTTATAATAGAAATAGAAGCCAATTTTAATTATTAGAATGTTACATCAAAAATCGGTGTTGCATAATAAGCTACATATATTGTAATAATGATTTCACTTTTCCTGTGCTAAATAAAAATAAAATCATCGACAAAAGCCAATGTGACTGTGCCTTTCCCCATGTCAACAAACTCAAAAAGACACCCTCCATTTAACAATTTAGGGATGAGAATTTCCATTTAGTAATTGCGTTGATCTGGTTTACATCTAAAAACGTTGAATCCAACATTAAATATTAAGAAGCAAATGTAATTTGCCAGGTTCCAGTAATCCTTTTAATCTTTTTCTGCTATTAACACATCAAGTGAAAGTCACTTTTACACACATATGATGTATGATTGTTGAATAAAAATGAGAAAAAAAAGCTAAATCCTATTCCTGTTTACCAATAAACTCATTGAAAAGAGACAAGTGCATATAACAAAGTAAATATGCATGTAAATATGTATGATTTCAAGTAAATACAAATACATATACAATTAGAATTTGTATAGACATTTTTTAAGAGTCGAAGTAAAAGGGATATGGTTGAATTTGATAAAGAAAAGGAATCATTGAAATTGAATCTTTTCCATTTACATCACATTAAATTATAAAGGGAGAAAGAAAGTTGGTTCCCCTTCATTTTGGAGTTTTCTCACGTATTTCCATATAAAATAATAACTTTGTGCTTAAAACTTGCTTGCTTCTGAACTAACATAATTCGATATCCGCTGTGGGACTTGTAACTTTCTTTTCATTGAGACAAGCACAACCGCCTCTTGAGCTATAAAATCCTGGAGTAGGAAACCGTAGAGGCTGCAGAGGTTTCGTTTATGTCTTCCATCCTCTTTCAGGTATTTCTTCCTTGTCACGCTATTCTTCCAACTTTCTTTCTCTTTTTTGGCTGACAAATGAAGAGCCAGCTCTAAAGTTAAGCTCCGCATGACCCAACTCATTTATTTCAGTTGAATATAAAATAAACAAAGAGTCTTTATTCGCACGAACCTATTTATTTATTATGTTAAGGGGTGGCTGTCTGTTGGGTAACTTTGTTAGCTTTGTATTGCATGTAATAATGAGGATTATGACAAAGTCTCTTCTAATTTACTTAATGAACAAGAAATAACTGAGCGTAATGGTAGTAAAAATGAGATGAAGTGGAACTCTGTTCATAAAATATTAATGCACTCATTAAGGGTGGAAATCTACATGGTGAAAATTAGTCGAATCCATTAAGTAAGTTTTGGATAAATAGGGGTAAAGTATTGTGGAAATTTATGTTGCTCCATGTTGCTATACATTTGTACCTTCACTTTGTATAATAACATCATGGTCACAAAAAGTTTCACTAAATAAACCAGAATGGACAGATGAGACGCCCTAGCTTTCTCCCATTTTTTTCATTACCATCATGCCATACAAGATATAAGCTGCTAGTACGTAAAATATAATCACCAAAAATTAAAAATTGCATTATTAATAAAGGCATTAACCACCCTACATAAGAATCCTTCTGACTTTGGGAAAGATTAAAAGGATATGAAAACACAAAATTCCAAACTTAAATTATTACGCTTCAAAAATACATTTTGTGCTTCAAGATGCTTATCAAGGCCATATAGAAAAGGCAATATTTTTTTGAGAGATTTGCAATTAAATTAAAATCCCTGAATCCCCTTCATTTATCATTTTGCTCTAACTATTTTTATCTTCACTCAACATTAATTTTTAAATCCAGTAGAAAATGTATTTGAAAATGAAACAAACTTTCCAAACCATTTTCTCATTCAAGATTCAACAGTTGTCGTAATAGCTGCAACACAGTTGTCACTTTCCAATAAAAGAAAGGGTGGAAGTCAATAAGAGAAAATCTATTATCCCTTCCTCCATATACATGTACATAGAACGACCCTTGTTAGTGACTGAAAACTAATGACCAATGTTTCATTGGGAGGGATGATAGTTGGACTCAATAAACATTCGAACTATGATGTCACAACAGATCCTTATTGCCACCGGCATTTCCTCATTGAGTCAGACTTTTATTAGCAGGTTGAAATCTGATTTAGTGATTGTTTAATATACATAATGCACATGTGCAAGCTACAATAATATTTCTAGTTTACACAAAAAAAATATGGATTTTATAAATTTTATGGCTCAACCTGGAATTAAATGCAAACAAGGGATAGAAAAATCAAACATTGAGACTGGTCATAAAATATCGACTAATCATGGTAAAAGGTGAAATTATTAGGGAAAGGATCGAGAGTGTCAATCTGCTTTCTGTCTCCTTATAATTGCAGTGATAAATTTTGCATTTTATGAAATTCATTAATTTTTGCAAGAAATTCTTTCCAGTTTTTCTCTACATTACCATTTAGTGAGAGAGAGAGAAATGCATATCAGAGCAGTCGTAAAAACAAAGAAATCGGGTTGGATTGTAGTAGAAAATGGAAAGCTAGCAGTGATAGGATGGGATCGTATAAATTCCATCCGAAGTAAATGATTGTTGTTGAGTTGGATGAAAAGGGACGAATTATATTAAAACTAGGAAGAAAGTTCTGCCGTTCAATGTTTGGTAGAAAACCTCGGCTAGACGTGTTTAAGATTTTCTTAATAATGCCACTGCTGGTTGTTGTTCGGGTTATTTATGGGCTACGAGGCATGCAATTATGCGAAAGAATTTAAGGAAAAATATCTAGATATGAAATCCGAAGGGGGACTGAGTCTGCCCTAAAATTTGGCATCATTAAACAGCCGCTTAAACCCTGGAATCACGCAGACAGTAGAGAATCTGATTAAAATAATTGGCTTCATCATTGCCATTCTGTCTCTCCACGGGTTTCAATGACCGTTCCTCTCAGACTCCAACTACGATTGATGACCTTTAATCAAAATCAATTTTTACCCGTTTACTTCAGCAAATGTCCCGACTTGGTGGATTGTGTTAATTTCATTTTCATTCTCTTCAATCCAATCCAATCCATACTTGATTCCATGATTTCCCTTTCACACTCAATGTCTTAAGCTTTTTTTATACTTATTTTACTGACATGAAAACCGTATATACTGGGAAAGTAAACATATAAATTTCTCGATTTCACATAATCAATTTATACATTGTTAAAATCCCATTTATTATACATGATATGATTAACGTTATGTATGCAGAAACATCATAATTTATCCAAGTATTTATGAGATGATGACATTATGTATTGTTTTAATTTGTACGGCATACGAACATATGTCGAGATTTACTTTATTCTACTCAAATTATGTACAGAAAAAATTATTATTAAAAACTGCGGAATCCTTCAAAACAAATTAAGCACAAAAGTACATTATTATAATTCAATGAGAAAGCAGTGGTGGTGTGGTTTGGCGTGGCGTGGCATATAATAAAAAGTATGTTTGTGCAGTTGATGATTTTTTGTGTTTACTCACTCACTCCTAACCCACCCACTTGTCAAATATGGTTATGGAAAAAAATCATCTCGATCGAGTACGTGAGCATGTGCACTTAGGAAATGCTATATCGGATTTGTAGAAAATCAAAATGATTGCTTGTAATCAATTCCAAGATGGATTGGTTGGTTGGTTCCTCTGTTGGTCAAAGCATGAAAGGAAGCAAACATCCTTTTTCCTGGATGAATTGGGTTTTGAAAAAGGAAAAGCCCATCCGTCTTTCATGTAATATTTGGTTCTCATGAGAGTTGCTTTCCACCCTTCAAATAATGTTGAAATTCAAGATGACCAGTAAGGTCTGGATAATGCGCTTTTTCAACTTGATGCATCCAACAACTAACCAACCACACTCTCCTCTGCCACACACCAAACTTCAATTTTCTCCATCCCTTCCTTTACTTTCACTTTCTTTCCTCTCAAAAAACACACAATCCATCTTAGGTTAGCACTCCATAATGTGAAATCAAGTATAATCCTCATCATTTCTTTTCCTTTCATCCTTTCTATTTCTCAAAATACATACAAAACAGAGCATGAAAAAGTCATGATTGAGAAACATACACGTTCATATTCTTCCTTTCATTGGACTCAAATTTGTTCTATATTTCAGGATGAATTGATCTTAAATGTTTTTTTTCTTTCAATACATGCAATCTTTAAACCTAAAAAAAGTCTATTAAATATCCTGTCTAGTTGTGTTAGAAGCGGAACATAGCTTGAATTAAATCCGCGTAAAGAAAGATTCCGAATTTCAAACCAATTCTATACATGTATACATTCAATATCAAAAAACTATGGCTTGGCTAACAGGCACGCTAATCCCAAACCAGTCGTTTTTCTGATTAATTATTCAGATGTATAGCCCAATCTCATCATCCATATGAGATGAGATCTCCTTGGGTTTTCAAAATATGTATCATGTAGAGACTCTTATCGATAAACTGATTCAATCTTCTCAACAGCAACTTTTATTTTCTCCTTAACCTCTCAATCCGTATCAAATGTGATGGGATGTTTTCCCTGATCAATTGCTATTTCTAGAACTGAAATAAAATGGGAATTGATCAGCTTTAATGTTGGGCAATATTTTTACTTATTCAGCAGCAATCATTGCCCATTCATCAACGGTCATTAAGCATCTTTTCCCCTTGTTCTATAAAATATATCAAATGGACACAAGGAATTTTGCCCTAAAGCTGCCAAACACATTTTGTTAGTGGTTATCCTACAGCAGCTGTCTTTCTCCCTAAAAGAAAATTTACACATGTCCCAAGGCAAGGGAAAGAAAGGAATCTGTTTTTACACAGAAAATGTTTGCGTTTGATTGACATTCCAAATCTTCTTTATGCTTTGGGCACTGTCCATACCCCCACAACTTGTCAATCAATTTGCAGATTCAATATATAAAACAAAAGGGGACAAAATAAAGAAGCATAATGTGACAATGTTTTCATGCAAGCATGTGACCAAACCTTACCTAATAAAATGCATATATGTAATATAAATAAATAAGACATTTTTGAGAATACTGAAACACTACAAGTGCACCATAAAAATAACACAACTGAGATTTTCCATGCGAAATCATTATGTATCTGTCCAGTCATAAGGGGTCTTTCTTTTTACTGCAATTCTTACACTGATCCTTTTACACAATAGTCCTGCTTTATTCACCCTAGGAATATGCCGTTTCCAAAAAATAATATGCCAATGTTTGTTCATGTATGAAAGCATTCCTTAAAATTAAATGAAGTGTAAAGTGGGAGTTGAGAGGAATCAAATTTAGTTAAACACATGAATCCATTTTGTATGAAGAAGCCATGTTCTCAAGAAAAAGAAAAGACAAATTGGATTTGAAAATGTGAAGGAAACACGAGGGATATGAGATGCTAAAGATGTGAAAGGCTAAATTGAATTTACAGTGAATGCAAGCTTTTTCAAGTGAAAGCTGTATTCACTCAATGCCAAGAAAAAGAAACACGAGTCAGTAAGAAAAATAGTGACGAATGAATGCTCAACTAGAAAAAAAGTTAACAAGAGACAGACTCTATATATTACATGGAATCCCCAAGAGACGCTGATTTTAAGTCTAATTCTCACTTTCTCCTTTCCTCCCAACAAAATTCTACATTACTTTGCGTCCCATCGTGTGGTAGGCTTTATTTGAAAGTGGTATAAAAACCAAAGATAAAATCGGTCCGGAAAGCGAGTGAGATAAGATTGAAGATCAAGATGTAACAATTTGTGAAGAAAACCCATTTTAAGGGAAAGTGGAATAGTGAGAAAAGAAAGTGCTGGTAATATAATGTGGAATGGGTCCCTTCACATGAATAGGAATTGCTTCTAACTTCAAAACTTTCAACTCTTTATATCCTTCTTTTTTTAGAGTTTTTTGGGATGAAGAAAATTGGGCGTATTGAACAGACTATATAGTAGTAACTGATCAGAATAGTTATAAGAGGAAGTGAGAGAGAAAGTATGAAACTGTAGGGATGTGAAATACGTGATTATTTAAAGTACATATCAGATCCACATGAGAAATGGTTGGGTTAGGATGATTTGATCTTTTATGTTGGGGTCGAATCATTAGGATTCATTGAATTTATTCAATTGACGAGAGGAGATAGGGATAGGGAACAGAAAACGACTCCCAACAGATTAATACCGATAATCCAAAAAAACTACATGTCCCTTCAAAGATGATCCACTACGACTGGAATGGATTCTCAATCCACTGGGATCTTTTTCATGAATACGATTCCTTTACTTAAAAAAAACGTGTAAAATAAATATGCTAAACCCTTCCAGCCCTTCTACCAAATTCAATTTTCTTTACACCATATCATGGAGCAAAGTGGAGGAAATATTTCATGGCAAGTCAGACAAGAAAAAATGACCTTATATATATATGTACACGTTCCTTTCCAAAAATCCAATCACTCCCCAAACTCATAAATTTCAAAAACAACAAAACTTTTTAAGATATACATTGTTTTAATTTAATTGCTATTGTTATTGTGCACAAGCGTTGAAAAACCATTTAGCTCTTCTAATTGTACAACATTGAAAAAAAATTAAAATGTAAGTAAGCTTAGATTTAAAAAATCCAATCCAGTCCAATGAAAAATATGAAAGACGTAAAAATCATGTAGTCCAAGCAATTCATCGGCTCCTTTCTTAAGAACTTCTAAAATTATTTAGAAATCAAAATTCATAAATAATTCGTCAACTCACCAAAAAGAAGCGTTAGTCTCCACCTCCTGATGACGCTTTTAAAATATTCTTATACTCATCAAAATACTGACCAAGATGACTTTGGTTTCCAACTCCTGAAGCATTCAATGTAGCATTCATTTTCCCTTTCCCTCGCGGTTTTGCTTCATTTTTAGGTGTGGAGCGCTACAATTCATAAATAAAAATAAATGAAATTCAGGAAGAATCCCCCAAATTAATCTTACCAGCATATGAAACTGGACTAAAACCTGGCCCTTGCGTTGAATATCAGTTAAACGAACGAACCGATGGGAAAGTAAATAATCATAGAACTTTGGACTATTAATTGGGATCGCAACCTTGTCCAACATATTTTCCGGAATTTTCCTTTTCCTTTTCTCTTGCTCCTCAACAAACTAAAAAAGCTGAGATGAATAAAAACTATTGTAGCTTTAATTAAACCTACCTCTTCAAAGGGATCATCAAAGGGATCATCATTTGGAAGAGGGGGAAGTAAATTCCCTCCTTTCTTGATGCATGGTTCCATCATTTTGGAGATTTCTTCTAAATTCTCGGGATTCATGTTGCTCATTAATTCTAAAAAATCCTCAATCGTCCCACATGCCATTTTGGAACCCTTACAAACCACACCCCCTAACTCAACCCTTAGGAATAGGTTTTAAAATTATTTCCACAGTCAATACAGCAGAACCTGTTCACTCCTCAACTGCTTAGTGGATAGTGAAACAAAAAATCAACGGAAATCTCAACACGGATTATTCTATTCATGTACCAACTTGTCTTTGCTGGAGTTGAGTGTATATGCAAATACAAATGGAAATTTCATGACTAGTTGAAGATGATGGAAATATGCCTTTTCAAGATTTATTCAAATACCAAAGGCCTTGACACAAATGAAGTTCAAAATCCAGGAATAATGAGATGAGCCAACAAGTTGAATCCTGTGCAGTCATTTTAGAGCTGAACGTACGTTGTGCATTGTGATCCCATCTTCCAGCAAAATCAATCATCATCAGCACAAAGAGAACGAGGGTTTGAAGGGAGTCTCAACCTTTATGAAAACAACGTTAGGATCGATTTTGGGGTGTCTACAAAAATACTGTTGGAAGCTGACTCTTTGAGGGAATTCCTACCACCCCACCCCATGATATGATGGAGACTAGCATTTATAATAGGCCTGATAAGGAATTACTGGAATGGGAACTTTCCCTTAATAATGCGGATCTAAGGGCACATGCCTGGTATCACGGGAATATTTCAAGAAATGCTTCCGAACAATTGTTGGAGGAGGATGGTGAATTTATAGTCAGGGATTCAAGTACTTTTGAAAGGACAGGGGATTATGTTTTAAGGTAAGGGTTAAGGTACGTTTCCTTTTCGTTTGTTATTTGAAGAAAGAATTGTTGTTTGCATGGGTTTAGCACAAAATGGAATGGATCTTTACTGCACTTTCTAATACACAAGGTAAGTGATACATAAGTAGAAATAAGTGACAATATAGGCTGGATGTTTGAGGTTATTATGATACTTTGGTTTTGGCAGGAAGTGCTACAACCCGATACTATTTATGAATCAATGCTGTATCGATTTGAAAATGAAAGTTTTACAACGGTTCAAGATCTCATTACATATTATGTTGGGAATAAAGAAGCTATTTCTGCGAAATCTGGAGCAATTATTAGTCTTCCAAGGTAAACTTTGAAAAACTTTTAATTAAGAGAATCCTTAACAAACAAATTGTAGGACTAGAACGGTCCCAATATCCAAAAAGGATCGAATCCATGCTTATGTAGATGGTGGAGAAATAAACACAGATTATGCAGCAATTTCAAAAGAAGCTGCTAGACAAGTTTTACCTGTGGAAGCTTTTTTGATTGAAAAGTCCTTTGCTCCTGAAGGGTTGTACCAAGTCTCATTAAACTTAAATCCTCCACCAGATCTTTTAGAAAGTTTACAAGAGATTCCTGACAAAATAAAAAATTCGGAAGAATACAAGAAATTGGTGTCATGTAACGAGAGTGCAGCAGAGAATGGAAAAAGTAACTTTGATTTGCTGAATTTCTCAAGCATCTTATTGCCATCCAATGCAGATGACATCAAAATGAATTCAGAACTTATTCAAGTAAGATTTTTGCGTCAAGCAACTAACAACAATCAATTTCCTACTTTTATTTACAGCAAATAAATTCAAGGATAATGGAAGTTTCGGACAGAGTAATGGCGTATCATTTGACTCTTGTTGACTGGAAGCTATTAAACAAGGAACCAATAACTCCTCCTGACACTCCTGACCATTCTCCATCACAACTACTTCAACGCGACTACATTTCGGTTGGAATTTATGAAAATCTTTTCAACGACAGAGAATTAAAATGGAATCATGTAATTGAAAGATCCTTAACTTTCTCTCACTTTGTTGCAACTACTGTACTTGGTGGTGCAGAAAAAGAAAAAGAAGAAATGGTCAGCAAATGGATTGGAATTGCAAATGAGTTGAAGTCTGCAATGGGAAACTTTTTTTCATTTTGTAATATCATGAGAGGACTTGCATGTTCTAAACTGAATTCATCAGATAGCTTCACCATTGATTGGTTTAAACTGAGAAGTGAGTTCACAAATTCGGCATTTCTATACGAGACAACAATGCGGACGGCATATTTTAGTTTGCTGCAAGGTAAGAAGAACAACGCTTGAAATTCAGTGCCAGCACTAAATGCTTATGATTGTTTTATGATTTATAGGATCTGAATCGTATCCACCAAATACTACGCTTCCAAATTTATTTCCAGTCACAATAATATTGGAAGAAGTTAAAAATCTTTTTCCACCACTCAAAACATCTTCAAAGCAAGAAAAGCTTAAATTGACAGTAGCGCATTTAAGACAATTTTATTCATTTTGTGACAATCAATCGATCTATAGGCGTAATTGGGAACGTATTCAAGAAGACAGCAATAATATTACAGTTGATATTGTTCTTACTGATATCTGTAGAACAGAAACACAATTGCTAATTTTATGGGGTACTGATTACCATTTGCAAGATATTGTGGAAAGATGCAACCATTTTGATTCAAGTTTTGAGCTTGTTGATTTATGATGCTAAAAATTACACTTTGCACCGCTCGATTTATTGCAATATCCAGTTTTACTTAAAGCTCAACAGTAACAAATAAAATATTCATAAAGCCTTTGACGAGATATTGTATAAATATGCAACTAAATGCATAACTAATGGAAAGTCGTAATAATGACAAGCATACTATTGCATGACCAGAACACAAATATTGCATCAATAATTAAATTAGCACGAAATAAATACTCAGAAGAATCACATTATGAACGGATTAAGGTTTCTAATAATAATACTTTGATGTTATCTAATCAATTATCAGGATCATCCGTAGTATCACCTTCCAACAAAATTCGTTGATCGGCACTTTTCTTGTATCCTTTGGCAGTTTTCTTTTTAACGCGTCTATTTGTAACTCCATCTGCTTCATCCATCATTTTAATAATCTGAGTTTGGTCCGTTTGGTCGAGAGGCGCTACGGAAATGTCCCTCACTGCTCTGAATTTACCACAGTTGTTAAGCTATTGTATAAGAATAAATGATAAAGACGTGATATCAATAAATTTTGAAAAAAATAGTAATGCTTACATGTTCGTTTTCGAGTCGAAAAAAGTTCCATACGAATCGTCGAAATACTTCAAAGAAAGCCAACACTGATACCATTGTGTCACCAAAAACATAACCCATTTCTGTGAGGGACAATGATATGGCCCAACCAAAACGCAACAGTAAATCCTCAATTATTGCAAAGTAGTAATAGCCCGGTGTTGAGTAAACGATTTCTTCTCGTAAACACCTGAAAAAAAAACAAAGACGTATTAGTTAACTCCATAATTATACAGTATTTGATTTTAATCAAACCAGTTTTCTGCATTTTTGTCAAACAATCCCCAATCCATTCGTAAATCCCAGACGTATGCTACATTACATAATAACAATATATTATCTCGTACTATTACAACGCATGGATGTATGTCTACCATATAATGATGATATTACTGATGCTGCAATCCATAGAAAGAAGAAAATATTGAACTGCAATTTGTTTTCCTCTGCAAAACCCAATAAAGTGTTGATTGTTTGCTACTAGCATTGTTAGTTCATTTGTAAATTGTTCACCTCGATAATAGACGTTTAAAGTAGCAAATAATACTACAAAAAATGTGGTAGAGTACTTCCCTGCATTTGCCTGTTCAATAAAAATACACAAACATGAGTTTCAATATATGTACGCATAATTTAATTTATAGGGTTTCCATAAAATTACCAAATGAGGAAAAGCTTCTTTGCTGTCACGATAACGGCGAAGGCATTGCATAAATCTGAACCAAGCAGGTAACGCAGTTACAAATGGACGGATATAGAATGAAGTGGAAGACACATCGATACAATGGTCAGCCTCTAGGTATTTTAATAAGTTCCAAATATAAATATATAGGCAAATTTTCAAAAATATTTATGTTTGTACCTTTTGCATGTTCAAAATCTCCTTCAGATGTGGCGTAGAAACAAATCAAGTACTGAAAATCAAGAATAACTGGTACGAGGCTGTTTAATTGATCTGCTAGCCAAAAGTCAGCAAATCCTACATGAAAGAATGGCGCAGCAAATATATGGCCCTATTAAAATAAAAAGCAGAAATTATCAAGACAAAGTTGAAACTAGTTGTAGTTTGTTATTTTTTTAATAAGCAAACTTACAAGAACTGACAGAACCCAAAATCTTGCCTCATGTCTAAAAGTTTTTGTAGGATTGATCATAAAAAATACTAAAATTAGCACCAAAGCTAAAGGGTTGGCATAGGGTGGAATACTAAGGGCACTTGAATACAAAAAACTCAATACACTAAGAGCCCAAACAACTCCAAAAATTGCTGCCATTTCCATCAAATGCTGTTCCGAAAGGTGGTTTCTTGGATCAAGCTCGAATATTAATACGTGATTTACTCCAGAAGAACGCCAACCATAAACATTAACTCCCATTAAGAAGATGAATGCTACCAAAAGCAAAGGTCCTCTGTACAGTCTGAAAACAAAGTATTTGTTCTAAACCGCATTATTTTTACAAAGTACACTGTCGATTAGAATCCTCTTTACGCACCTAACTATGATTCTCATGTCGTCCTCTGTTCTTCTATGAAATATCGCAGAAAGAATCACTGCAACAAGCAAAACCATAAAGGAACCTGAGAACAGTCCTACCTAACACACACAACGATTACTACAAAGTTGACTGACGGAATAAAAAAGTTTCACCAACTTTGAATGTGGTCCAAGGTGATTGCTGATCACCCAATGGAGGAACTCTCAAACGTTTCATTGCCTTTTGTCTAAAAATTAAAAAAAGTACAATAAATTCAAGAATCGTGGCAGAATCTACCTATTTCCACTTTCCAACTCCACTGTTACAGTACTTTCCGTATCATTTATTAACTTATCAATGTCTTTATTTGTATGAAATCCTGCAGTCTCCACTTTATCATCCCTCCATCTAGCCCCACTGTCATTGCTCATCAGTTTATCATGCTTCTTAAGTATTTTTCTAAATCCCGTGTAATTTAGGTTTTGATAGTTCTGCAGAAGAATCAAGCTCAAATAAAACTCGCTAAATGCCAATTTCAAATCCTGTAGTTTTCTAATAGGTTCTTTCTTGACTCCAAAGAATTGCACTGCCTTTTCCTTCCTTCTTCTAAGGCCCCCAATCAACCCTTCCCTATCTCCATCATGCTCATTCCTTAAATGATCTAATTCACTTCTAAGATTTGCATATTTTCTTGAAGCTTCCGAAAGTTTCTCTACAAACAGATTAGCCTTTATAACATCCCACCTCTTCAACCTTTTCCTACCATTATAAAAAGTGTTGATTTTTAATAGCTCCTTTTCGCAAAAATGAAAAAACTGCTCATCAAATTGTGCAAAGAATCTTGCTGTAATTTCTGGTTCCACAACATCTGCAGAAGGTGCTTGTTCCACGGCATTATACAACAATGCCTTCATCTCCTATACAAAAACAGTATTACAAACTTTAATCATCCAACCTCGACCCCATATACCTCATATTGAATATATTGTTTACGCCATTCTGGCGTGATATGAGCTGGAAACATGGATTTTATTAAATATTGCTTATTCCATTGGAATTAAGAGGAAACCTGTTAAATGTTCTGCAAATTTCATGTTTCAATCTCGTCCTTATTATTATTGTGTTGCTATTGAATTCTCCAGACAATCTCTGGCCTCTCCGATATCAACTCCTCATCCTAATAATCCAGATGATAAAGATGTGGTGCTATTTGTACAATTGATTTTGAGTTTTTTTTGTAGGATTGATAAAAATTTAAAAAATGTTATGCCACCCTTCTTCATCCTTGGGTGATCAGGGTAAATATGAGAAGCCCCAAGGAATTCGCTTTTGTTTCCTGATTAAATGGGATTAAAACCATTAAAATCCACCAATTATTATTCTGATCATGAAATGATAAGTTTTTTAACTCAACCACCGTCATGCATGATAAAAAATACAACAATTATACTCCATGCTAATGACAGATAGCATCTGGAATAAAACATTTAATTCCATGAATAATATTGAGGATGATGGAAATCCAACATTTGCATACTTAAATTACAGCAAAAGATATTTTTAAGATATTTCTACTAAAATATTTTTTGAAAGGGCACAACACCAAAGGGACAGTGTTCCTTGAACCACACCCCCTTTGACTTCCTTTTGTCAAGAATGCTTTTTATGAAATTCCAGTTATATTTTTCGTCCAATATAACTGGATGTTATGGACGTCCCTTAAAATACAAAAATTATTCATCATTAAAATATCATCACATTTTCTACTTTCTCTTTCCTCCAAGAGGTTGTAAACAACGGCAACATTTAAATTTAGGTTTGGAAATATTATTTTGTTTTGTACTTATTATAAAAGATGTCGAGGGAGGAGTCGGATAAGAGAAGAACCTTCAGGTGAGGATAATAACCAGGCTTTATAGATGGTTAACAAATTTATCCAAATTTTTGTTGGTTCCGCTAACTGGGGTTGGGGTGCTTTATGGTGTTGGTGATGAATAATATTTTATCTTATCAGTGGAGGGATGGCGGATGATTGTTCAAGGTAAGAGAGGCTTCCTAAATCAGTTAAGCTCCTTCAACTTATTTTTTAATGAGAGTTTCATCCCGTGATTGTTGGCCTCATCCAATTCCTATTCTAGGTGATTAAAACAAGTTTTAATTGATATGCCAATGGCTGGGGGAAAAAATTGACCTTGATAAATGAATATAATGATTGATTACTTTAATTAGTTTAAAAGTTGTAAGCATTGGAATCTTGGGTCAGTTGGTTTTGGTTTGTCCTGAACCTGAATGGGATATATAAGGCGGAGGGTGAAGAAACAAGAAAGTAATTTTTCTGGAAATATCAACAAGGTAAAGAGTTTTACAAATTGGCTTCTTCGTGGGCGTTTCAAAACGTTTTGTTTTAAATCTCAAGTATTTCCCTGCCTCCATAATGCAAGGGTACATATATGGTCGTAAAAACAGTGTCTAGTCTCATTCATTGTTTATCAACTAAAAACATGGACCTTGTCCTCATACATATTTAAGTAATAACAATGGAGAAATCAGTGTGAAGTTTGCTCTATTCCAATCTCCATTTCATTTAACACTTGGAAGCTACGTGGTTGGAAAAACCGATGATGAGAAACAAGAAACTGGAATAACTGGGCAGATCATCATTGGATAATTGAACCTTTTATAGCAGGTTTTGAGTTTTGACCGCATTTTAATTCATTTTATTGCATTCCACTCTCAACATATCAACGATAAAGGGATAACGTTGTGTTGCACACAATTGGATTAAATATTCAATGATAGCCCCGTCTCAGTCTGGTTAAAGTTTTATAGCTTTTTGTTTACTCAATTCAAGTGCTTGCTCCAACAAGTATTTAAGAAAGGTGAATATGTAATTGTAAGTTGAAACCCCTTCAGTCCTTGTGCTATCAACATAAAAATATGATTTTGAATATGCGGATACATCTTGTCATCTATAGGTTTACAAGAAGTTGGTGGAAAATATTGGTTGAATAAGGCAAGAGATTCGGAAAACAGTTTGACAAGTGATGAAAAGACTTTGATGTCTGCTGAAGAGGATGAATTTGACCGGAGAAGAAAGCGATCAGGAACGTGGCCGTAAGATTATTTAAAAGTTTACCTGAGGGAAAAGTACAGACGCTTTTGAGTCCGCTGCAAATTGATTTCATAATATTTTTTTAAAAAATATACAACATACATAAAACAAAATACAACTTTCGACTTGTATGTAGTTATTTAACGGATATGAAACTCTCATTAAAATTATCATTTATTCCTTACGATATACTTTATTCAATGTTCTGCTGTTTATCAATTAATCCGGTATTGACATGGATTAGTGGCTTGGGTTTGGGTGTATGGGCTTAAACCACAAAAATACTTAATCTTTTTGATACGAGAATGACCCATATTTTAAAGATTTGGAAAATCTAATGTGTGCTTCAATTTTCTAAACAGGAGGACAAGATCATTAAACGCACCATCTCCTATTCAACAGTTTGGACCATGTGGAAGGATAATGAAAAATTCAGCAATGGTCATGTAAGTTTAATTTTATTCATTTTAAAAAGGGGTTACTCATAAAAAAAATTTATTTCCTTCCATTCACATTATTTTACACTGCTTTAAGTGATCCATTGTCATTGTAATTGTTGATGTTACTTTCGAACGACTTTGAATTTGTAAATTATTCTTTCTTCAATGTCCTTTTGATCAATTACTTTTGTTTTTACAGTTGATATAAAGTGCAATTTTTTAAGCACGAAATTTATCAATCATAAACATTCCTCAGTAATCCTTTGTTACACTAACATACATATAAACCAATTGCTTCATTGTGTGCTTTGTTTGTGTCCATCCACAACACTTACATATTCATTACCTTACTTCTGTAAAAATGAATGATTGGAAGTTGAAATGTGCACGAGAAGCAATTCTATTGATTGAAAGTTGTAAATTGAACATGATTTCTGGAATGTCCTAATTGGAGCAACCTCAAAACTATGCTATGAATTCAGTGGACGAAAGTCTAAGAATGTCCAAAATATGTAATTTTTGTGAAATTGGGACTACCAAAGGGTGAATTTCACACATGTTAATGTCTGTAAAACAATTAAACCTTCTTTTTCTGTAACGAGCCTTTGTATGTAACCAGTACAGATGGATGGGTTTTGGGTTCAATCAAGTAAACCTTTCGTTTAAATGTCAAACAAACAACCAATTATTGAAAACACGAGTTTGGACTACACCTGAAGGAATTAGAAGGTTCATTATTAGTTGATTCCTTGGTTTTGGGTATAGCTCGTTATTATATAATTTCAAGATTTTGATGATGGACTAATGAATGTACTGATGCGATAGTTGCTGATGAATTATACAGATCCCACAATTTATCATCGTTTGGCATAATGGGGATGATAAATTCATTTTTGATGTTCTCATAAGGGAACCCATGTTCTGCACTTGTAGAATTTTAAAATATTGAAAGGTATTTTCCTTGTTACTGTGTTATAAGGTCTGTAGTTCTCGTTTTCTTGGTGTTTGAGAGTAACCATCGTCATAGGATGTGCAGACTAATTTGTTGTATATTAAATCTTGTAGCGTTGCAAGTTGCGACCTCAAAATTTTACATTTATTCAACTTACTTAAATCAAACCAGGATATTACAATATAAATATTAAATATGAAATTTTTGCCTTATGAGCAACCCCGGTGAGATAAACAAAATTCATATTTAATTACTCTTTGATGTATTTCAAGTTTTATTATTTTTTTTAATTTTTCTGATAGGCAAGTTCAAGATCCGGCCTCTCAGAGATTGACGTGGTATAAAACACCGTGGTCGGTCCTGGTGATTAAGAAAGTTCGTGACGTTTCGGTTGTGATACCATTTGTGCAACTGGTTGAATATCTTATTGATGCAAGTCAAAATCATTTTCAGGAATTGTGGATTTTATTATTTTGTATTCCATTATAGGAAAAAAGGATGGTTGTTTATTGCGAAGAGGCAATCAAAGAAGATAAAAATCTTACGGCTAACACAAAGTTTCAGGAGATGCAAGAAAAGCTGCAGTATTTTACAGAGGGTCGAGATAATCTCACCGATAAAATAGACTTTATTATTTGTTTGGGTGGGGATGGAACGTTGCTTTATGCGTCGTCTTTGTTTCAAGTAAATATATATCAAAAGTTGTAACTCATTTTTGAGAATATTTTTTTGCAGCAATCAGTACCACCCGTCATGGCTTTTCATCTAGGTTCTCTTGGATTTTTGACTCCATTTTTGTTTGATAAATTTGAGGAAAAAGTTACGAATGTATTAGAAGGTAAAATAACTAACAAACACAAGCAAGATTATTTCCTTTTCGAGTATTTTTATATTTTATTAAAGGGTAGGAATTTCTTTATTATTCACAATTGCTGAAAAAGACTGCTATTTTTTACGACGGCTACAAATGTTAAATATTGTAATTTTTGTATTAAGTTGTATTTATTTGGTAGGTAATGCTGCTTTAACACTTCGAAGTAGACTAGAATGCACTTTGAAACGACGACAGTCTACTGAAGAAGCTGAAACAACTCGAGTCTCAAACGGTCATGTGCATGGAACTCAAACAAACGGAACTGCAGATGGACGCTCAACAATGAACTTTTTAGTACTGAACGAAGTAGTAGTTGACCGTGGACCAAGTCCTTACCTGTCAAATGTAGATTTATTCATTGCTGGAAAGCATGTCACGGTTGTCCAAGGGGATGGATTGCTGGTTTCTACACCGACCGGAAGCACTGCATATGCCGTTGCTGCCGGAGCGTCTATGATTCATCCATCTGTTCCAGGTAAAATAAATAAAACGTTATTTAATAAACTAATTTGAAACCAGCTATTATGATCACTCCTATTTGCCCTCACTCTCTCTCTTTCCGACCAATTGTTGTACCTGCTGGAGTTGAAGTTAAGGTAAGAATGAAATAGTAATCCAATATCTCAATGAATTAATGTTGTATGGGTGATTATAGATTAAAATATCTCCGGATAGCCGAAACACTGCCTGGGTCTCTTTTGATGGGCGAAATCGTCAGGAATTACATCATGGAGATGCGTATGTCACCAAACATTGATTTAAGTGTAACCACTTTAACAATCTGCTCTAGACTCGCGGTCAAAACTTCAGTTTTTCCAGTTCCTTCTATTTGTGCTCAAGATCAAATTTCTGATTGGTTTTACTCGCTTGCCGATTGCCTTCAGTGGAACGTTAGAAAGCGGCAATCGACATTTGATGACGATGGTGCAGATTCAGCGTTGTATTAATTAAGTATATATTTTCTGTAACTTTTCGGATAACAATGCAGTTAATAAATATATTAGTAAATAGTGAAATACCTATGCATATTTATAATATCAAGAAAATCAATGGAAGTCTAATTTTAGCCTATTGATTAATATTCACCACATTTTCCAGCGTTTGACGTCATCCTTTTTGTGAACGAAAATCATACGTCATTAATATTCCTTGATTTAGGAGAGAAACACAACTGATGATTACGGACCAAATAAGGAATTCATTATTTCAATCTTCAAGTCATTTGAAACTAAATACATACTTCTACAAAAAATATAACAACCCTCTTTGTTTGTTATGCTAAAGGCTGAATTTTGAGAGCGTCATTTTGGAAAGGACGAGTACTGGCATATGAAAAATCATTGATATAAATTGGCATTGATATAAATATAGGCAAGCTTAAGCTCCTTCATAAAAGAAACAATTACATGTCTTGAATTACATTTAAAATAAATTAATAGTTCCATCAATGTTTTGATTGTGACTTTATGTACTTATGTATAATGCATGCACAACTCTTTTGATCTATTCCCAAGCCCTTCTACTCCAGTATAGCATATAAAAATCTGAACCAACTCTGGAGAAAGTTGGCATGGAGATGACCCTGTACCCTGGTTTTTCCAGAGGTTGTTTCCAGAGGAAAGAGTGGAAACTGGAAACTTTCCTTCAATATTTCTTCCATGGCACTCATGGACACCGAATTGAACCGAGATTTTGGCGACTTGGACCGATGAAAGCCCACTTTCTCTGAATAAATCCCGAAATCTTGAGCAACTTTATCTCAGTCTTCCCCACTTCTTTTACCATATTTGTTGATTCCCCTGAATTTGTCTTACTTTCTCCCTTTCTTCTGAAATACACTCATAATTCTTGCAACACATCACTTCATAGTTCAGAGTCATTTTTGTAATTTACTCTAAGCCCTGGAACATTGGTCGAAACTCATCTCTGTCTCATACTATACATTTCCTTCTACTTCCATCCACTGCATTATCATTGCATTGACAATACCATTGTCATCTTTCTATTTTGGACATTAAAGTGAAAGGATTGTGCGAAAGTAAATTTTGATTGAACATGTTTCTCATACAAAAATATACTCAATATAAGGCTGCTCAAGCTGAACAGCAAAAAAGAAAGGTGAATTTCTCCATTTATTTAAGGGGGTTGGATTATGTAATGTAGGGTTAAACAGTGCTTAGTAAAGTGTGAGATTAATCATTATATCGGTTTACTTTTTGACAGGTAACGGAGAAGGAGTTGTCTCAACTGAACAACAAAATTGTAAGTAACGAACAAACTCAAATTTATTTTTCATACATTAAAATGATATTCTCTCATGCTCCCTCTCATATATTCACATAAATGTTTGAGCTATTAAAAAAAATAAGCAGTGTTGAGCAAAGAGATTACAGAGTAGTTATTTTATCTAAGTGCTTATTTCAACGTCCAAGCAGGAATAAAATTGTTGACTATAACTGATCGTAGAGCTAATGCTAATGATTATCTGTATTAACAAACGCAATTAAATGGGAATTTAGGATTAAATTTTCCACTTAATTACAGCATTAGTTGAAAATTTCGTCAACTTTCAATTCAACAGCGTCAACAAGTTTATCAATACTCTTTACATTATTCGTTTCTGACCCTTCATTTAAAAACACTACCTTAATACTACTTTTTATTACATACAACAAAGACTGCAATCAACAAATTTTAGACATTCCACCATCGCAACTGCTTCTTCTTTTGATATCTTAAGTTTTTGAAACTATAGGAGGTATCAGTCACTGAAGGTTTTATTCATTAGCCTACGCAAGGTACATACATACATGTTTGTTATCCCGTTGTGGTTTGATACCAACAAAATTCAAAGAGCAAACAGTCACGGCCGTTGTCGCAGCATGCTTTCGTCGCAATTCTGACACCTTTTGGAATAAAAACGATTGATTATATTACATGAATTTAGCTGATTCATGACTCATATTTACTCTCATGTTGAGAAGTTTTAGTAAATTCAATCCTACCTTTCTCCATGTTATATAGATTACTCAAGAAAGTAATCACGAACATATTTGAACCAAGTTGTTTCGTTTCTTTTCAGCCCATTCATGCTATGCATGTCCATGTGAGAGATTAGTAAGAATAGTTAGCATACCGATGGAAAGTAAAACCCAAGGCAAAGGAAACATTTTAGAAATTATTGGACAAGGCAGGTAGTCTTGACTGAATACTAGAATTATGTTGCGTGACCAGAAGCAGTAGCCAAACACTTAGCGGAAAGAATATCCGGAAAGCACACGTTTAGAGGAGGTCCATGTCGTAATTCCCTAATCTAGTTATTGCAACAAATCTCTGATCACCAATAGGGCTAGAAAACTCGTTGTGCTAACACATTCTTCTGATGCCAATATTTATTGCGTGGTATAGGCATATTTATCAACGGATATAGTAATAGTAAATTATTTTCATTACGAAAGACATTGTCTTTTTGAAAGATTGCATGCACAACGGTTTATCAGGCAAATCATAAGATCAGTTTCGTTGGATGAGATGAACAAACTTTAGCATTACAGACATTAGTGAATGAAATGTAATGTATAAAAGAAATAATAATTTGGTACACCAGAAATTATATTGATCTTAAAAGTGCTTTGATGTAGGAAAAATTGCTGTCCAAATTGGATGAGCATGAACCGGAAATTGCAGAAAATCAGGATGATGAGGTACTTACTTTTAGAAATGATTGACATGTTTTATCAAACTTGATTAGAACCAAAGTTTGAACACATACATTGATGATTGAATGTGCTTCTAAATTAACTCATCGTACTTTTCCCTTTCATTTTAGTGTGTCGTGTGTTGTAACGCAAAAGCAACTATGCAAACATTTCCCTGCTTGCATAGAGCAGTATGCCGAAGATGTTTTGTCAAAACTATTCAAATGGCAGTGGCTCAAAGATTGTTACCTTTGCGGTGTGTGCTCTGTCGATCAAAGATATTAAGACTTAAGCATTCAGGGTTGGGACCGCTGACAACGTCTTCTTCACAATACACAATTGGAAGCCAATGGTATCATGTACCCCAATCCGCTTCATTGTATTCCGTCACTTCCAACACTTCCGGTAAGTAAATGAAGTGAAAACATTGCAAATTAAAAGTAAACAATAATAAATTGAGGCATTACTTTGTCATTGTAAAGGAGTGTCAGCAGTTTCTTCGGCAAGCTCCTGCAGTTCTGCATCATACAAGACATGCGCTTCCAGCTTTTCTTCTGCATCTTTAACCAAACGAGCGTATACAAAGCAAGGTTATCAACCGTTAAGAACAGCATCGCCTTCACCTACTAGAAGTCCACAAAATCGGAATAATGGAGTATCAAAACCATCTTCTAACAAGATAATTAAAGATGAAGGAAAAAGTGAAAAACCTAAAGAATCATCCCCCTCACCTCCACCAATAATCCAACCCAACCCTCTTCCACCAAAAGGAAAGCTTTCACTTATTCAAGAATTTCAACGAGAGTTTCGAAACGGTAAATCAAAAGCTGAAAGTCAAAGAAGAGGAAGTGTAAGATCCCAAAGGAGTGGAAGTACCAGAATTAAGTAAGAAAATTCTATTTAATAAATAAATAAATACCATAACTTTCATTGGGTAAAACTTGCAATCAAACACTTTCAAGCTTTCATTTCAAATAAGAGAATAAACAAAATTGAGACATGTATAATGCAAGATCAGTCCCCAATTTAGTATTTTAGTATTTAATTGCTCAAGAAAGTTTGCGGTTTGAAAAAGTAAATGCCATTTGCAAACTTTCCTTTCTACGACCTTTGATGTAAAATATACATGAACATCAGATTTATCTTTTGCTTTCTCTCACAAAAGAAAGTAATACAATAAAGTAGCATTAGTGGTTTATCTAAGCTTCGCAGGTTTTTTTTACTCGTACCAGGTGATGTTGGGTACTTGAAGGAAATAAAAAGGCAAACAAATATATATCTATATATATGTATGAGTAGAATAAAACCGCAAAAAGATTGCTTGATAGGCTTGGCACATTTAGCGTGAAACGATCAAAGGATGCTAAATATTTTACGTTTACAACGTTTTGTTTTTAACCTGTGTCTCAGGAGGTCCATCTTATTAAAGTTGTAGGAAACAAAGTCAGGTTATACAGCATCGTTTAATTCTAATGTGAAATGTTATTTATATGAAGAGATTAACGAATAATGTTGCTGTTCAAAACTGCTGCTGAAGTAGTTTTTTTAAAGAATCTGCGTTTCGTGTACAATTTATTGTAAACCATACACACATATGTAATTCCAGTGTTCAAAAGTAAATCTCAGTTTGGCTTGTAAACTGGGAAATGTCATCAGAACTTGTAAAAATTACTCCCTTGAGCAATCAGGGTAAAGCATTTTTTGACTTCATTCTGTTTTGTATCAATGTAGCAAATTGCTTAAGAACAAAAGCGAATAAGGGAGGACCTTTGAATTATTAGCATTTTCAAAATATGGATGATTTAAGCGTAATAAGAGTACATTGCAGTGTTCAATTTATATTTCGTCATCCAGAGCTGATCTCTTGTTGTTGCAACAAGATGGAAAATATGTATATCTATATATATATATAAGAGTAGCATTTCAGGACGATTATTGATTTTCCTCATCCAAGCCGCAGAATTTCTATTATTCTCACTCAGCCTCCGTTTAAGGAGCGTCCCTGCTTAAGCTCGTTGAATGCTTTCCTACTGCCAATCTACTTTAGGTATAGTAAGTTGCTTGTTCTTTCAGTGGAGTGAAAGTAAAAGTGCACTTTTGAAATGAATTTCATCCAGAGTTTACCTTATTCTGGCCGATCTTTAGAAGTTGCATGACCAATACTTAATCAATTTGTTTAGAGAATTCATCAATGTTAACTACATATTTCTTTATTATACAATAGAAATATTGACTTTCCAATTATTATTGTTCCAAAAGGAAGTTGGAAAAGAAACAAAGATATGTAAATATTTATAAATACGTCTCTTTTATTTCAGTAATAAAAGAAAACTGATTGATATGAGTTGCACATTCACATTATATCTGTCGTTGTTGATTGAAATATAATATCCTTTCATTGTGACCAGTAAAATTGGGTGTTATAAAATAAAACACTTGAACCAACATTTTCCCACCGGGAAACAAAAACTAAAGGATGTTGACATAGACGAAAACTTTAGTATTCGTGCATCTTTTGTAAAATTGGATGTACATTAAGGAACAGCATCTTGGTCAATAAAACACCGAATGTGCACAACATATTTAATTTTTCATGGACTTTTGTTGAGTGCCACTTATTTTCCTGTCTAACAAGGAGGTGGAAAGTCCTAACATCAGCCATTAGCAATTTTCTTACACCCGCAAACCTTTCACAGAAAGATTTTGATCATGTAAGGTTCACAGATCTATTTTGGTTTTGGTGGTGCTAGTAATACATAGTAACATAAATGATCAATTATTGATAAATTGAGTAAGAAATGAAATGAACTGGAAAGAAATCGTAACTTTTTCCAACCTCAACTCATTTTTCTTTGCTTTCCTGAACGTCCTATCAAAATCAGCTCAATACAAGTTTTGTCTCTGTCATCTACAAGTTCCTTGCCTTCCATGATACAACGTGAGTAAAGTACTTTTACCTAACGCTCACTTTCACCCTAATACGTCATGACATCCGACATACGTATGAAGGGATTATAGCCTTGCTTAATCAAAATCAAAATTATCTCATGTTGCCGAAACTCAGACAAATCTTTTAGCTTAATTTATTTTCATTTCAACTAATAAAAGGGAGAGGTCTGCTAGCTCACATAAATCGATTTACATTACAATAAGTTATAAAGAAACCTGCTAAATTGATCTAACAAAAATGTCAAAGTTATTAGATTCCCAACTTTTCATTTTGTTCCTTTGAATGTCTTAAGATTTTGAACTTTTTGCACTGTGTATTCTGATGAAACGACATAAAACTAAAATGTCGTCATATTTCAAGTGAAGAAGGATATACTCTTTTTCATGTTGCAGTCTTACCTCTTGTATTCCGGACTTTTAGTTTTGAGAATGTTAAAACTTTTGGTTAACCTAAACGAAGAGATGAGAGAAAATTTATGGTTGCTTAAGATTCTAAGGAGCAGACCTTCTATTTATGTATGTTGGAGAGGCAATAACAAAACAAGAATAAAAAAGATAACATTTCTTCCATTTTTATATAGCGTAAGCTATATAATGAAAACGTTTTGTGTGTCTGTCCGTCCGTCCGTCTGTCAGCACGATAACTCAAGAACGGTTTCGAATTTTCAAATTCTGTTTTCACCCCCTTACTTCTAATTTGTATGGCTCGGATGAGTTCGAAAATGGG
>JAAOWG010000227.1:0-28601 GCA_036491945.1 Paranurophorus simplex
AAAATGATTTTAATATAAAAAGCGTTTAATAAATTTAATATCCCTTGTTTTTATCTTTTAAGTGTTCCTTGACTAAGAAACCTTTTTTCGGAAGGAATTTTTTTTGTAACAATTTAGTCTTCTTTATGTTCAATTTGAATGCACTCCGCATCCACCTTTCATCCAGTTAAGACTTACATATTAGACAACTAAGACCAGTAGCTGTAAGTATATAACGCTCTTTTTGTCGCTGATACATGTTATTATAATACAAACACCCGATGACTGATCAAATGATGCTTCAGTACCCTTTGCAATTAGACAGCATTTGATAAAACTGCCAATTCTGCAGTGAGTGACGGCTTAATTGGTTTTTCTGGGCAAGTACATTTACATGTAATTAAAAAATCCTATTTTAAAATTACTGTTAATTGTGTTTTCCTAGAACAAATATGATAATACACGAATTATTTATGTTAAACCAACTGATTTTACCGAATACAACTTCGAATCACAGCATATATCTGTAATATAACTTAAACATAATTTTGCACTAAAAAAATGATGATAATATTGATAATGCAGAAGGTTTTGGCGTTACCCTTGAATGTCTAATTTCATGACCCAGTTTACAAAAATATTCATAATCTTTATAATCCAACAATCAAAAAATTTTAATCGCATTCCGATACATGGCCATTCTGAATTTTGAACGAATGCTCCTCATCTAACTTGCATTTCTCGTTATAACGTAATGAACCATTAACAATTGATGGCAATTGCCCTTTTACAAACATGCTACCACGAATGCTCCTAATTTTCATTGCTTTTGACACAAATATCATTGCACTTAAATTTATTTTATCTCATTAAAAGCTATTAATTTCGAAATCCTCATCACACAAGTCCTCATTATTCACCATTTTATTTCCTACGATTACGAGGATGTCAATTAAATTTGGTATTATTACGACAAAATTATATTAAATATGTGCAATAAAATTTGAGCTATAAAGACGATAGTGTAGATAGTGCTAACCTGGAAAAAACTATTTACATACATAATCGTATTGCTCTTGGCAATTTTATTGTGCAATATTTCATTGATAAAGTGCAATATTTGATGATTTACTGCGGATTTGGATAAATTGAATCGGGCGTTGTCAATTTAACATTTAACAAAATAAATAAATAACCAAGATGGGTCAATGTCCAAACAATATTAAAGTTTAAAAAATGTGTACATATGCAATATCTGTATCAGTATCAGTATGCTGTAGAATTGTATGTACTAAGAGGGCATCATAAGTTGCTCTCGTCATCAAGCGTTCGGATTTTAACATGTAATATTTACATATATTGCAGTGGTAGTGGTATCCTTTTACTTTCCTATTAAAACTTTTATTTCAAAATCTTTTGGAATTAGTCACAATACTATTTTAAAAGTTACAATTTATTAGAATAACATTACATAATGGGTATATATTTATGTATATATTATATGTATGTATATGATGTCTTTTCAAGGGACAAAGTGAACTGAAAGTTTGTGACATTTTGGGAAGAAGCAGTAGTGTTTGTTTTATAGGAATAATACAAAAGTCAATTTTGTTCAATACATTGTTTGCTAATTGTACAAAAATATTATTTGTAATTGTAAGATATATTATTAATCGCTTAAAGACTGGCGTTAGTTAATTACTTACAATATGAAATTCACAGCGTTAATCTCAGTATAAGTAAAGGATACTATACACACACCTAAACTACTATCTACAACTTTCATGTTTCATTCGCAACAATAGAAACACACTAATCCGGTTTGGGCAAGGAGTTCGAGTTAAAAGATTTTGCTACTTTGAATTAGGCAATTTTTTTCCAGATTTTCTAATATACCACAATTCAATCACGAATATATAAAAGTTTGAATAGGATCTCGATCCGAGCTTTAATCCAAATTAGGCTCCTCTATTGTTGCATAATGAATGAAAACTATTTGCAGTTGAGCTTTTTGTCAGGAGATTAATAAGCGCATGCAATGCGCATCGATATGTTAATCACAAACTAGAGGTAACACCAACAATTTATACAACACTTAATGATTTACCAACTATTACAGTTTATTTCATTTTTACAAAATAAGTCTCGTGAACCCTTTTGAAATGATTTAACGTTATCAGAAATTGCAATGAACAAGTGAACATGGCACTTAAAAACTACCTATAGTTATTTATCAGATTAAGTATATTACATTGATCCGACTATATATCATACCAGCAAATGCCAGTGAAACTGGACAACATTTAAGCAATGACTAAATTAATTATGGCCAACAGTAACAATAACAAAATCAGAATAGAATGTATCAGATTATTCATAGGAATAGTTGTGAAGTACAAAAGTAAAAATTTTATCACAAAAGCTTAAAACTTGTGGAACACGTCAAGTGGAATAATTTTCATGAACATTATTATTATCCCCTGTCAAAGATGCAATCACTATAGAATGGCTAATTAAACATTTCTTGATTCATTTAGTGATAGGAATACATAAAATGATCGGTTGGAGACATTCTACAAAAGTTAGTACTACCACCACCAGAAGGTAAAGGTTTCGAGTTCATTAATGGTTCCAGAATTCTTGAATAAGTTGAATCTTTCTCTGCCATAAGAAGACGGGCAGTGTAGTTTGAATTGGAATTGGGAGTTGGTTGACAACTATTTGGTTGAGAATGATTTGGACTGAAATCTAATAATTTTCTGCTTGGATTATCAAGATGCTCATACGGTTTCTTGGGGAAGGAACTCAAGTCTTTTACATGGTTCTGATGATGATTCAGATCATTACTTTTTTCTGACGAGCATTGCCCTGATGGTTGATACCTTTGTTGCTGAGGCTGTTGGTGGTTTGAGACTTGCATTCGAAATCTTGGAGGTGGTGGAGGGTGATCGGAAGACGGAGATTCATTTGTATCAATCAACTTCTTTTCCAACTTTTCTTTAGTGTTAGAATATTCAGTCTCGTAAAAGATGGATGATTTATTGCTTTGAGATTTCATTGCTGCTTTGGGATCAACGTCAACAAGTCCCTTTGATGTTTCGTACTGAGCCAATATTCGATTAGTTTGATTGTCCCTGAAGTCACTGGGTTCTCTTTTATGATTCCCAGTTCGGCTGGGATGACCTTTCTCGGATGGAGTGTCGTATGTCTTATAACAACCAGATTCATAAGATGGAGGTCCTGAAATAAGAAGACTTGCAACTCCACCGTGCCCAGAAGACGTAGGACATAGTTTTCTTTCATAAAGAGATTCATAATTAGAGTCATTGCATGGGTGATGATGATGATGGCTATGGGAATTGGCCTGAGTTCCTGTTGAATGAGGCGTTATTTGTTTCCGGAGTGTTTCAAATTTCGGGTTGTTGTACTCCAGTCTTTTGGATGCATATACTGACTGAGAACGGCTCAAATTTGTTCGAGGAAGGACTGGAGAAGGTTTCATATATAAAGAACGAGTTCCACCATACAAGGGTTCAAATCTCTCGACAAGAAGTCCTGAAATAATAATAATAAAAATGGTTAAGACATTTGGTAATTTCATAAATTAAGGGCAACCAAAAAATCATTTGAAAGCAAGGAAATTCATGTCAAAAGTCTTTCCTAATTTATATACAGCAACACAATATAAAAAAGCAAATTTGTTATTGAATCCTACGAATTATTTGAGCCTTGATTGGCTAAATGAATTAGCAAGGGTTAGTTTCATCATTGGACTGATCACTCTGACCAAAGTGCAAAACTGAAGATAGCCACCGGTACACTTTTACCAGACCTTGAACCACTACAGATATAAATAAATAAATAGTAAATAAAAAATCAACAAGTTTTTGAGTCACTTTTTCTATGCATGTTAACAGTGAACAAAGAGAGGCATGAATGAATGAACAAAGAGTTTAGAGTTGAAGAAGGCGGACAGTAGATGTCAAGTCAGTCTGTATGCTCTTTGTTGTATGTAGTCAAAGAATCATGAAGGAAGAGTGAAAGTCAGTTTGTATAAAAAGTCTCAAGTTTCAGAGAGAAAAATATTATCTTACTATCATGAGTTGTTGCAGTGGTAGGAATCATTGCTGTTGGAAGATCCAAAGAGTCTCCATCGCTTGTAATTTCATTTACTTTCTTTTGTTTTCTAGGGCCCCTCCTTAAAATGAATTTGTGTAGATAAGCAGCCAACAAGGAACCAGCAATCGGTGCAGCCCAAAATATCCAATGATTTGCCCATTTATTCATTACAAACGCTGGCCCCAACGAACGCGAAGGATTAAGCCCGGCTCCAGTACAAGGAAGCTGTCCAAACAAAATTGATTCAAATCAATACAACTCGTCTCCAATGCTATTTGCTATTTTATTTGTATTGCAATCCTCTTCACTATAAACAATTTCTTTGTGGAGAAAAAAAAACTTACGGCAACTAAGTTCCCCGCTAGTAAAAGCGCTGTGGTTGGCAGACTATTTTTTGGATCCGCCATAAACGTTAGGGTAATGACAAATGAGAGGATAAATTCCATTCCAAATGCCTGTAGAGGAGTGACATGGCTTGCAATTGTTGTGATACCCAGCGATCCTTGATACCCTGGGACTGTGAGTCTAATAAAGATATATAAAATAATAAAGATTATCAAATTATATAATATCTTCATATCCAAAGCCAAATCACTCTGTACTTTCCATCCAAATGTAATAAAATCTGCTGTTATTATACATTTAATTTCTTTTTGGCTGTAATACAATTATCGTCCTATATAATATATTTCTCGTTGCGCTTTCCTAGAAATGTCGGCACTTCCTTCCTTACATCTCCCGTGATTGCCTATTTGCGTCAATTTATTCAGAAATTATAGAACACTTTTTCTCATCCTTTGCTATTATGTCTAAATTCAGGGTACATTATTCTGATGAAACTGTTCTTTTGTCAAAGTTTCAGGAAACATTATTGTGCCACGAGATAAAGTGGAGTGTGTGAGCCAAATATTCTTCCAGCCATTGGGCACAAAATCTTATAACTATGTATATACTTTCTTCTGATCCAGGAATCCAAGAATCTACCCGATTGTCTCATGGCTTGGATTCCTTGTACTGAGTTCTTTTGTGTTAGACGGGCATTGATGAATGGATTCATTGTATTTTTAGAACCGACAACTTTTACTAGTAGGCAAAGTTGTATTTTTTATACTACTTACTAAATGCATTGCATTACGACAAGCCAAGAATTGGAACAAAAAGTGTCAAAAAGTTATGATTACTTTTAGCTAAAAATATATGTACTTTATCCGAAAATTTAAAACGAATTCTGTTAATCAGATACATATGTAATCCGAACCCCCTTTGTATAACTATTGTTACACAAAGTATATTATTTATTTGAACCAAGTATGATACAAGAGATGATACCTCTACTGGATTGAGATGGCACATTTCCATTAAAGTAAGAAAAGGAACCCTTTCTATACAAAGTTAACTTAATGAGAATAATCTATTTCCTTTTCTGCTTTCTTCCCATATATTTCGAAATAAAAACATTTTGCCTTTGCTTTCTTAATTCCTCCCACTACTATATGGGTTCAACAAAAGCTTTTATTTTATCCTACAATTCAAGCAGCAGGACAAGTGACTTGTATATCGACTGGCAGTTTTGGCAGTAGTGTAAAACCCACTGTCAACGATAAGTAAAATATTACAAGATTCCAACAACTCTATTTAAAAGAATAGCGCTGTGGAGAAAAGTCAAATACAGAAAGATTCTTTTTGGTGGGTGGGTATTTGGTGGTTGTTGAGTGAATGAAATGGCATATAAGTAATCTTATCGTTTCCTTATTTGGTGGCTTGGTATCGTTCAAAGTGGGAAAATTACTTTTCTCTTTACATTGATACTGTCAGAAGAGAGTGGTTTGGAAGGATATGTTACTTGCAACTACACAAAAAGATGATGATCTGCCCTTCTAAAAAAGTTAAATGTTTTTCCAACTCCTCTAACTCATCTCTCGATGATCTTACTTGTTCCTGTGAATGACAAAAAAACTCTTTAGTGAGACATATGTGTTCTCTTAAAAGCAGATTGTTACAATAATTCTCTCGCTATACTTCTAATGTAAACTAATGCAACGGGAGTAAGCAAGCATGAGGAATGGTTTGTGACTTTTTCAGTTTGTCTTTGTAGCACAAGTTTCACTCGAATTTTACTTCTTTCTTTTTATACACACTTAGCACAATAAGATTTTCGTGAGTACGCTCTTCACTCCAAGGAGTGTTTGCTTTCGTACAAGCTTCGCCAAACTTGACTCACTTACTAATGGCATTCTTTTCCAACCTTTTTACATATAAATCTCACACAAAAGTATTTTCAAATTGCCATTATAATTGTTGTACAGAAAGATTTATGCTCCCTCTGCTTAAGTTAAATTTAATCTTTATTCTATTCGATACGGTTGCGGATTCGAGATGAAGAAGAATGGTAATTTCATGGCAAAATGCGTTAGAATTAAAGGTTAATTGAAGATTTTTTAAAATGATACCAACTCAACTTGTTGCGTGGAATGTGCACGCTGACATTGTTATACACATCAGGTAGTACGTGTAAATAAAGTAAAATACAGCAAACAATTTGCTACAATCTCATCTCCTTCGAGTTTCTCAATTTAATAACTTTCATAACTTTTGACCCAACGTAAATAACCTCAAGAGAAGGTAAACTCTATTTTTTGGAAACATTGAACTTTGCAAGTCTTCAACAGTAAAACAGTAGCAATAAAATATTATATTTGCCCAAACTTTTTGAAACTCGTGGATTCTTAGAAAAATTTAATCAGCCATCAAAACTATTACATTCTTTGTCGTTGATACTCTATTAAATAAAAGGTTATCAAAGTTATAAAAAGCATGTGTGGGGGAAAAGTAATGTATTTAAGATTAAATCTCATATGAAATTTGATAAGTTTTTCTTCCTTGTCTAGATTGGATTTTTTAAACCATCTTTTACATGTGCTCATAATGAATTTGTTTAGACTTTATCATTAAAACATACAAAAAGAGACCATATAAAGGAATAAGATTGGTTATACGTATTTTAGAGTACCAAAAGCTTTTCATTCTTTATTATTACAACAACCCAAACCTTATTCTAATGTATGTATTTACCTAATCTTATATGCTCTGCTTTATAAATGATTTTTTATGGGAATAAGAAAAGCTTGGAAATTTTGAAACTTGATCCCTTTAGCAATAAAGTTGTCAAAAGAAAATGTGTTTTCAAGGACAAGCATGTATACTTCTTATTCCTTATGCATGCATCCTTAAAGTGAGTGAATATCATCCATCCATCCAACCTTATTCTTTCTTTTTTGGTTGAGACGCTGAGATCTCAAGTTGAATATCACAATCACAGGGCAAAAGTGTAACGAAGGAAAATGCAGACCTTTTGAGTCCCAAAGAATGAATTCTTTGGAGAATTTGTGCCCTCTTTCAATTCAAACTTTTTGGTGAAGGACAACTTTAAGATCCGCTCCAATCGTTTCCTCTTCTGTTTACTTTCCAATTCTAGTTTGTCCTTCTCTTTCTACTGATTTTCATGTCCCAAGTTCTTTTTCCTCAATTGCAGAGCAAATTTTGAGCATTATGTCAAATAGCATATACTATAGTCAGTCACAATCCAAGGTTGTTATGTTAGTTAGTTAGGGAACAAGTTTAGATTGAGGGACATGAAAAGAGTGTTCAATGAGCCAAAAAGACGGGGGTGGCAGCCAGAACCCAGCAGATCTTACGGTACATTTGTCTTCATGCTTACCAACTATCCTCATCATCATCATACTTCTCCAGACCACCAATTCTCTTAAGAAGACTGCCTCAATAATATCTTACTTGTAGTGGTTGAGTTTTACTAACACCAAACACCAGCTTCAACCAACCGGTTATTATTATTATTACATCTTTTTCTATCCTTTTTAGTAGCTACAATGTACGACCAAAAGGTTTACCATTAAAGTTCGAACTAAAATCCAGACACATGTACATACACAAAGAACTTTTTATTATGCTCTCTGACATCTAAATGTTTCAATGCATTGAAGATGAAGAATTTTCAAACGACATATGGCAAATGAACTTAATTTAAGAATAAACTTATGCAACCTTGTATGTACCATTGCCACACTTATAATTAGACCAATTTTATAAGGCTGTACATGTGAATGCACATTAAATTTAACAAAAACAAAACAATGAAACATACCTACGTATTTAGCTCATTTACCAATATAGAGTAATAATGGAGTAAAAATGAGGAAACAAATGAAATGCAATAAAAGGTCTCAAGGGAGAATAAACAAAATCAACCCCTACTCAATTTCTCCTTTACATGTTTTTTTTGTGCAAACACTACAAACATCTCATCCTCAAGTTGCAATCAAAAATTCAAGTTGAATAATGTTAAGGAAATGAGCAACAGCGGATTTCCCTTAGTCAAATTCATATTTGACAGCCAGAAGCTATAAAATTAATATGATGCCTCCGATAAATTTCTGAATGAAAAATGAGAATTTTCAAGAAACCTTCTAGCCGAGACTATATTACCTCAGGATTATTTCCACTGCAGTAAATAACCTTTGAGTCATTGATTTCGTACAAAAACATTTGAAAAGATCTTAAAGATAGCTAAAAAACATTCAACATTATGCCATTCATCTTACGCATCAAGAATTCCTTCATACTAAAAAACTCAACCACAACATGAAAGAAAAATAAAATTGAAGCATACATATGTGTCCACATGGGCATTAAAGAATTTTCCATTCCATCTCACTTCTCAACTAACAACGCGTCCCTTGAGATTTCCCGAAAAAGAATGCATAACAACTTTTTAAAGAGGGATGTTGAAACGGAAACTAAAGTATGAAGGTTTGTTAAAAATTTTTGAGGATAAACCTTTAGTGATATAGTAGTGGGTGGTTTTAAAAGTCGTAATAGAGGAGACAGTAATGGAGGAAAGGAACTGTCCCTGTTCAATGTTCCTGTTTCCTCTGTGGAGATTGATGATAGAAAATATAAATGCGTGAAACCTAATGTGGTCCAATGTATGTAAAATGCAGATAGATTGCTCAACTTGTCTCTCCTTTGGGGATGTTTTTTTTTGGTTTGCCAAAACCCTTTTCTCTCTTTCACTTTCATATTATTTTAAAGTATTTCCGTTGAGGGAGAGAAATAGAAAAATAATATAAACACTTTAAATCTCTATTTTTGTGAGGTTTTTATTTTTAAAATAAACTAAACGAAAATGCCTTTTTTTCACAAGATCATATGACGATTGGGGAAAAAATATTTTAAGATGTTTAGAAAAATTATGAGGGGAAAGGTTCAAATTCAAAACATGCAGTCCAGATTTTTTGGTTCCATTCCAAAAAATTTCATGGAGAGAACTCATACTGTGAATTTGAAACTAAAATCAGAGCTAGCAACTCCTTCTTGCTATTTTACAACTTTATTTTGTTTCATGACACTTGTGTATGTGATGGTGAAAGTAAAAGATCCAGTTGGTCTGTCTCAAATCAGTTTTTGTATTATCACAACAGTACATAGCTGGGTATTATTATTATCATCCTGTTTTTTTATATTCTTGTGATGCATGACGATAACTCTTATTATCCAGCAATAAAACACTTTGGAGCCTTGTTTGTCTCACTCTCTGAAAGAGAAAGGAACAATATCTAACGCAGCAAAATGCTTCTTGTTTTTTTTGGTGGTTGTAAATAATAAGAGAAAGCGGTTTAAAAAAGAAGAAATTTTCCTCCTCGTCATAGATCAAATCATATTTTCAACTTTCTTTTCTTTACAATAGTCTCTATCTTTCACAATGTAATTCCTTGGACGAGTAGTCATGTTTGAAATCCGATTTTTTTTCATTTTCAACACTCAGATTTTATACACAAAAAAGAAAAGAAAAACGTTGAATCTTTTAAAGAAAATTAAGACTTTTCCAGTCTGATTGAGAAAAGATGTAAGTCTTTTCCCTTCACTTTGAAAAAAAAACGTTGAATTAATGAATCAGAGAAGCGTCTGATTAAAAGATTTTGCCGCATTTATATCCCTGCAGCAAGGCTGCATTAATTAACTCTTAGTAATTGTTTTGCCCAAGTATGAAGAAACTCTAACTCTGCTGTCGGCAATCTAAGGAAAAATTCAAAAGAGTTTCCAGAGTTGTGCAATTTGAGTAGCATCACCGGAAACGGGGAATAAAAAGAGGAGCGTGAGTGAAAGTGAGCGAATGGTGGCTGTGAGCCACTCAAAAGAAAGTAAAAGAGTGAATTTCCAAATCCGTCATGGAATTTCGCACGTTTCATCCTATCCCGTCACGCAGCCAAGTTGTACTTGTTAAAATATGAAGAAAAAGAGGAAAGAAGAGATGTGAGATGGATGATGATGAGGTAGGTCTAACCCCAACTGACTCTTGTCCAGACTATCTATTTGCTAAACAAGTGAGCATTCTATTTTCATGGACTTTTTACACGAATAGATATAGAGTTGCTCACGTAAACTAAAGTGAAACAAAATAGATTGCAAGTACATATACCAAGAGATAGGGTTCTTATACTGCTTCATCTTGCCTTAATAAAGGGATAAGATAGGGGTGGGGGATAAAACCTTAAAAAACTAGGAAAACTGACAACATGTAGCTACTCCCTTTTGCTTCTTTCAGTGGTAAAATCTTACACAACTTGAGTGCAAGAAAAATATATAAAATATTGCTTGGCTGCTGTCGGTCAGAAGGTAGAAAACACGAGCCTTTGGTGTCATGAACATCTGCCTCTCTCTTATATCATCTTAAAGAATTCCTATTCGCCAGGTGCCTTCCAAAACAACTGAAGAAGATGCATTAAAAATAAGAATCTTGTTCATCCTTCTCTGTCTCTTGTCCATCAAGTGACCTTTTATTCAACTTTCGACAGTTTTGACAATATTAAATTATAAATAAATAAGTTCATTCAAGTGACAGCTAAATTCGTTGAAAAAGTTACAATTCTCTGTGATTTTACCAATCATAATCTCTTTAAAAAAGTATAATGTGTGTAAATATGTAATTTTTTTATGTATCATATACTCCCCCCTTTTGAAGACCTTTTTAACTTTTAAAAATAAACGATTTTTTGTTCCACTGAGAATTAGCTACCAAATTACCCTTATTAGAAGTAAAAATAGTTGAGGGTTAAAAAAAACAAGAGATTGGAAGGTTTTGGTTGCTTGGTGGGCAATTTATCTTGGGGTTCATCATAGCCAAGAGCGGTTTAAAAGACGAGAACTGGTGCTTTGGTAATTACTAGTGACTAAGATTGGCTTTTTCCAAGCACCTCATACACACTAGAGCAAATGAGCAGATGCTACTTTCTTCTAGACAAGTGGCTGTTCCTGTTTAACCATCTCATTATTCAGACTAGGGATGAACAGGAAATGAAAATAGGGTACTTAGCGGAGTTAGCCGACTTATAAGAAAAAGATGAGATTAGAGGAAAGGATCTAAATCCTACCTAATTTAATAAGACTTTTTGCACTTACTTTTAAATCTATCTCAATTCTTGATGTTTACTTTTCTAAACTATGTATGTTCAACCCCTTTGGGATGTTTGAATAGATCGAGTGACGTGACTTGGGCGAATATTTATGTATTTTCTTGTTCAAATTGCCTCTTTTTAGAGCTCTTATGCTCACAAAATTCTCTTCATGAACCACACCACATTACACATACATACATACATTCTTACCTTACATTACTATTTAGACATGGTATATTTTCTTGCTTTTCCAGTAAAACCATCGTCACAACGATCAGTGTCACCTTTGCGATCTCACAAACGAACTACATATAACAGCACCGCGTCACATACAAAATAATAGGTTTAAAAGGTCGGGAAATTGATTGCTGCCTCAAGAAGGAATCAATGTATCAAGGAGTTTCCATTTAAACGGCAGCAGCTTCTAACTTATGGATCAGATCACACGAATTCTTATCCAAGTTTTTTTTTTGTCTTTTTGCATTCTGCTGAGTAATAAATTTTGCCTTTTAAATTTATTTAAAAAAATATTCTCCCCTGGTACGACAGCTTATTTGGGGCTATTTCCGTTCTATTACGATTAAATACAGAGATTATAACTTCATTTAACTTATATCTTACCCTTTCCTCAATATATTTTAAAATTATCTTTGAACCAACATTTTATTCTCTCTATACATATGTAAGTTATATATCCTCACAATAAGAGAACAAACCAAATTTCTCATCTCCATCCAAAAAAAACTTAATGTTTGGCTGACAAGGAATAAGAAAAGTCATTTCTTTGTCGAGATTTTATAAGCTCATTTTTAACAGCTTTGTCTAGAAGATGATCCCAAACGTGCCATCATGAATAGTTCAATGTTTTCAGCATGCAAAAAGAATGAAAATCCTGAGTCTTTGATAAAATTGTTCAATGCCTGTGAATAAAAATGAGGAGCCCATGAGGATCATAAATGTCTCCTAGATGATATAATGAACTAATGGCTTTGAGACCAAAACTTTCCTCGCACTCAATTCCCCATCCAAAGAGAGAGAGAGAGAGATGTGACGATGATAATGATATTAAGCGGATAAAATACAATAGATATTTTAAATCCCCCTTTTAAATATAAAGTAGAGCTGCATTTGTGTTGTACATCCGGTGTGCACCTTTTCAACCCCATATATAATGCATAAAAGCTAGATATATTTATTATTCTCACCCACAATAAAATTGATCTTTTGTTATTTTCATATTCTATCATAGTTATTATAATTTTCTGAAACTTTTGGAGGTAGCTTATGTACATTCTCACAATATGCTACTCAATATAAATGCTCTGCAATCAAATTTTGATTACACCAAAAGCTTATGTACTATCAAAAATTCCTTAAATTCACCCATGTTGCCCACAGCAGTGACAAATTGTAAATCGTTTTCTCTTCCATTTCTCTTGATGAATAACATTTTTATAATAATGGGATCACGGAGGTTTGATCAAGGATTGAGACTCAAACATGAGAAATTTATCACAAGTGTACACAGATGGAAAACTCAAGTGATTGAAAAACTAGAGTAGCTTAGAAATTGTGGGATTGAATTATGTGCTTCTACATATTCCAAGTCTATTTTGTCAGTTCAGTTAACTTTCCATTTATCAGCTCAAGACCAAACCAAAGAAGTAAAACTCAATAAAAAGAGAAAAGGAAATAAAATATGCTGATCATGGAAAATTGTTCCAAAAGTTTTTTTTTCAAAATGTACAATACATTGCATTTGAAACTGAATTTTATTCCTTGAGTTGGTCCATTATTTATTTACTTTGCAGCGGTCGGCTATACCTCTTTTTCTGCCTCATTGAGTATCACTGTTCTGTATCCTCATGTTTTTCAAACACAAAGAAATTCACCTGAACTCGACGCTACATCCAAGACCATGTAAAGTATTTTGGTAATATAATGCGGCAGCGGAATTGAATTTAGTTTTTCAACAAACAAGACTCTACAATATTTTACACAATTGAATGGAAGCCCATTTCCAAGAAATCTGGCACAAAAAGAAAACTTTAGAATTTGGATCAGACAGGCAGGGGATCATATCGACCAAAAGAATATATTGGCTTTGACAACCTCAGAGAACTGAATTTTGACCTCACATCAAAACTCATTAAGGTGCAGGGTACTGTGTGGGCTGATGGGCTGTATAAGATTTAGAACATACAGCATCATAGCATAATCATGTATTAAAAAGTTCCCACACACAATACACGACAAACAAAAGACGACTGCCTTTGATCGAGGGAAACAGCTTAAAGCTTTTATACAGCATCAGGGATAAAAACTATTAATCAATTAAAATCTTTAGAATAGACATGATTTGAGATGATTACTATCGTATAGAAATCATTACCCCCCTTCCTGAATTGATGTCACTGATGAACCACTCGGATAAAGATAGATGGAAGGAAAGTAATTATGGAGAAACTTTATGCCTTCGTACATGTGCTAATAATAATCCTGTCCTGGGTGTGAGAAAGATTGATAACTTTGTAAAATTTCGAAAACCCTTTTCCAATCTCAAATGGGAAGTCATTATGTGGCGTGTCATGTGTGTTAGTGAAAAGTGATTATAAATGTGTAATGAACTCTCTGTGAAATCAGGTTATTGTTAACGGAGGTTGTGAGGATGAGTCTGACTAATCATGATTATTATTAGACACCCATATTTAGATTCTATTCCGACCAACACGTGTATCTCTTTTGTGTTCAAAATTGCATTCAATGCATTAGCAGTTGGCTACACTTTACAACACAAATGTCACATTTGTGGTTGTGGTTTGCATTGTATTGTTTTTGAACCGATATGTTGTCCCACTATTGGCCACTATATATGTACTTTTTTATCAGAGAAAGGGGAACTAAAGTTTTTTTTATTTGAGTTCGGTCAACCAAACAAACTCGTGATCTGATACACTTACCATTCTGTTGTGTTGAAGATCAAGTGCTACACATTCAAAAGCGATCATTAGAATGCAATGATACACCTAATTTTGGATCTATGTAAAAGTACGGTTGATCAGTTGAACATTTTGAAACAATGAAAAGCAAATGGGCGAAAGTATGTACATAATCTTTTTTACTAAATGTTTTGTGCATCTGCGACTTTTTGATTCATATATTTAGAAATGATGCAAGTCATGAAATTTATTAAAAAGCAGTAATATCATCAATGACTATGGATAATATCATTAATAGTTTAATACTTTAACGGCATGCATCAACATGTATGTATTAAGTTGACACATTTGATTTACACAAGTTACAATAAGCATCAATATACAACCTATAAATGGGAATAGAATAGCAACAGCTTCCTTAATGCCAAGTGCCAATATCATTCTCAACAAAAATCAAAACAAACAAATTAATCTACAAAATCCAATTTGGTTTTGCACTTTCCCCCTTTTCAAACAATCAAACAAACCATTTAGAATAAAAGAGAAAAAATTAGCTCAAGTGGGGATCAAAATCGCCACGACTGTTGCTCTTTAAATCCTATCCTACCCGGGTATAAAGTATAAATAGAAAATCCACATTATCATATCAACCCCTTGAAAACAATCCCCAAAAGAACTCTATTCTTCTATTGAGTAGTAAATGATCACTCGATTATTATTACAGTCATTCCTCTCATGTCATGAAATCCAACAAATGTTTGTCGGGGGCACAAGTGGAATTGGTTCTTTATATCAAATGCAAAACGCCTCTGAATCACTATCAAAGAACAATATACGACATGCACATATATCCCGATAATGGTAATGATAAAAAGTAACAGCTTAAAATGGTATAATAATGTGATTGGTGTGTGAAAGTGAGACAATGGATTTTTTAATCAACCCACAGATGTAAAGAGTTTACATAACATATCGGATCAAAGATTAAGTGTTTATAGTATCAAGACCATATTGGGTCAACATAATAATAAAAATTATATTCAATTCAATTCTGTTTTTAAGCTTGTGGCAGTCTTTTTATTAAGTAATAATATTAACATGTGCGGTCTGATTTTTGTGGGATCTGTATTGTCTGCTTATTGCTGGTGTATTATTATCATGCTGGTTTTGCTGAGAAAATTGAGCCACAAAGTGTCACAAATATTCCCAATGGAATGACGCTCGTTTGGATTTATTCATAATGATTTTTATTAGAGAGAATAATCTAATGGACGACTGAATGCGCTTATTTATTTCAATATGCGAATGTCCAGGGATTTGGGATTTGATGCTCTGGACGTAATACCAATTTTTTTTCAAGACTTAGAAAGACCTTTGCTTGCTCTTCACCAACTGTTACATTTTCGCATGGAATTCCAGTAAAAAAAAGGGAACGCATGCAATATGTAACAAACTTACCTCAAATTGTTGTAACCTTCAACTTTGTTTTAGATTCATTATCAAAGAATTATATTATCCCAGCATCTGCCCATTTTCTCAAAGTGTGAGAATCACACGCAATCGGGATTGGCATTGCCAATTATCGGGCAAACAGATGCAAATGCAAAAACAGAATTTTCAATTGATTTTGAATAATAAGTGGTTGCATGTTAGCAAACTATGTTTCCATTATTCATTCCTTTATTTTTTCGAAAATATAGCAGTATCATAGTGCATTATTACTGAAGAATAATAATAACATAATACTTGTTTGCATATTTTAAGCAATAATATCATTGCTGCTGGCATACCTAATTATTATGAAGATAGGGGAAATAGTCGTTTTTGAAAGTAATCTCATTTCATAGCCTGTTTGGTGTAAACTTTATGCAATCACGGGAGTCATGAAAATTTGAATTGCTTTAGATCTCCTTGAGTCACTTAATCTCTTTACCCTCTTGTGAACTTGAATCAAACAATGATTTCATTTAATTTTATTCTCATTTTCTCTTTCTCTCTCTCTCGTTGTCAAATGCAAGCATACCTCTTCCAGATCTAAATCAAATTATTATAAGAGAATAGACGGACACGGGGTGTCAAGCAAGTCAACATAACAGTGGTAATTTCCACCTGAGTCGTTTTTAATGCTAAAAGTTTGTAACAAAACTTGTTCAACTCTCAGTCAAGTGAGAATGTAATTACCAAATGAGTAGAGTCCCCTTGGAGTCAAGATCATTTATCGAATCAAAACTTATATTCAAGAAATAACTCTTTAGAATTTGAGTTCAGTAGCTCAGTAGCTGGCTACTTTAATAATAATAAAGATCATCATCATTTTTTTGAGCTATAATGTTTGCAATTTGATCAATTCTATAGTGCTAGGCCACCATGAAGTACTCTTCCTTCAATTCTTTTGTACTTGATGTGTGCATAAATACCCCACAAGTAGTCTCTTATCCAAGTCACGGTTCACAAACACTGATTTCAAGTATTTTATGTAGGGATGAGAATGCAATTCCTGCAAATTCCGTGCTGACCAGAAGACATGTAACAAGACCAAGTTTAATTTTCTTTAACCACTATTCCATCCCATAATTTTTATTATGCTTTGAAATGAATGTAATGGTGATAATTATTTCCGCTTTTACACCTACAACGTGCTTAACTTCCTAAATGAACGAGCACGTTAATGAGAAATAAAGAAATGTTAAGCTTTCTTTAAGACAGTATTGCCACTAAAGTCACCGAGTTTTTATTAATATCATCCCAATAAGGTTCATCTATTTTGATAATTAGTTCAAACTAATGTCCCTCAAGCATTTTCATTTAGGAACGTAAATATTCATTATAGGAGGGTGCAATCCAGTTAATTTAATTTACTATCTTAAACCAAATATTTTCATCACTATTACTCATGACTCTTTAAAATATTTATTCTATTTTACAAATCCATGAAAGTGCACCGAGTTTTATTATGCAGAGTCTATTATGTTAATTACAAAGTAGCTATAACATTGATGTTGAATTTCAGAGAGATTTATGTTTATTCATCTTTTGAATGAAAATAATCTCCACCAAAACTGATATCCCTTGTGAATGTTTACACATTTCATGTCCATTTGATAGAATTCCCTGAGGTCAGCGTGGGAAAATTTCTCCAACATAATAGCAGTTGTATGTATAAGTCTAATAAAATTCTAAAATCCATATTTTACAGGATAAATCATGGGAGAAAAAATTTGAATCTCGGTTACGTATTTAATGAGTACATACAATTAGCAAATTATTTCGGGCTCAGATTTCATTTCAATGCAAAGATTATGGCTCATTAAAATCATGAAATTACAGTAATATGAAGTAATATGAATCTTGCGTTTGCAAATTTTCAACTTGGTTTTGTTACATGATTTGTTTGAGAGAGAGGCTTATTTTGTGGAGCAGTTATTTGATTATTGAGTCTTGTATTTCTTATCTTTCATTTTTGTTGAAAGACGCAGAATACCCTTGTACCCAATCAGTTATGTAATTGGGCTGTTTGCTCTAAATCTCAGTAAAAGTTATATAGAAAAGAGCATTTCTGTTTACGAAGGCTCCATTCCATAAAGTTTGATTTGATTTTTTGTCTCGAGGCCTATCACAAATGTCTGTATTGTGTTTGTGCAGTTGTCAGCATCTTAGGAAATCATGAAATGTTCAGAAGACTCAGCACCAAAAGCTAGCCAACCTTTTCCACTCTACTGATCAATTGTTTACTATATTTACTAGTGTCAATTGGATTGGAAAGTGAGAGGGTAGAGAATCCTTTAACTTTCACTGCATACATGGTCAATGAGCGTTATATAGATTTTTATCAAACAAAATTAGATTTTTGGAACAAAAAATCAACGCAATTCATGTACTTCTTTGCAAAATAAAACTGTACTGGAATCACATCAATTTTCCAATACAATCCACTCATCCCGGGTTCGTATGCCGTTGTAAAGGCTTAATTTTGTTGATTGCTTCATTTATTTTCATTTCTGTAGATTTCAGAGTTTTCAAGTGGTTTCAACACTCACATTATCCCATTTTACCCATCCTTCCTTCAAATTATGTTTCATATAATAAATACCCTCTTTCGTCCGCCCCTTCATATTTCAGAATCCATGCACAGAAAGAGAGCAAGAGGCTTTAGAAACAAGTGCTAAATTACTTTGATGAAACCTAAAGGTCTAATAGAGCTTAGCAGAAAGGATTTATTGGTTGTTTATGTAAAATAATATGCAAATATTGATGCATTAGAAGTTATCCTGCACATATGAAAATAATATGCCACAACTTTCCTTGTCGTTTCTGATTGCTCTTGGGGATGTTGCATAATAATATAATTCTAGAGCAAAATTTAAATTGTCTAAGGCAGATGATGTTTTAAGCTAGCCGATGCATCATTCAACAACCTAGCATCACCAGTTGAGCATGGTTTTTGGTTAAGGTCTTTGGGGTCGGTGGTTGTTTTGAGATTTCAAAATCCACATCTGCTCAAGATTTCTACAGAAGGAAGGATGAAGGCTTGATGGTTTTAATGCCAGCAATATGTACAAGTACAAAGCTAGTTGTTGAATAGGTAGCATGTTTTATTTGTTGTGACCCAGGGGTATGGCTGCAAGCAGATGGGAATTCCTCTACAACAGAGAAGCTACAGGCAGAGGCAAGATGTTTTGGAGACACCGGGTAGAGAAAAGGCCATATTTTTGAAAAAGTGGCAGGTGCTCTTCTAAATATTACTTCACAGAGACCTAAACTCATTTATAATACAGAACAGATTGATATATGAAACGAAAGAGGAAAGGATGAGGCTTGTTGACCAAGATGAAGAACCACCACTGCTAAACCACCGTGTTACTATTTTTGCCTTGATACTAAAGTTATGCTTAAAATCCTTTATTTTTTAGCCATTTGCTTGTTGCTTGCTACCGATTGCGAGAAGGATGAAAGTGCCTTGTAGAATAAGGTGCCCTGATTTTCGCCTACTCAATATACATACATACATATGCACATCTCTATATACAATGTAGATATTATGGTACATACGTATTTAAATTGGGTTCCCTTTACTTATAAATCTTGCAACTCGGCAGCACTTAAAATCCTCTTGTTAAAATTAAGTTGAGATTATGTATACGATTAAAGGTGTCTTGTGAATTAGCATTTGGGTCAACTCAACAACAGTTGTTTGTGAGTTACATATTTAACATACATATTCACACTCAACAGCTACTATACTTTTCTTGTTCTCTTGTTCTCTTATCTAAATCATCATCACGAAACTTTCGTTAATGTAAAATTAAAATCATGCCCGTCTAAAAGACTTTTAAGAATTTGGAATAAAGTGACGATAATTATCAATTTCCGAATGTTGAAATACTAGCACTTAATGTACCTTTTGCTAAACACTTCATGCATGTTAATTGAAAAAAATAACAATTAATGGATGCATAAAATCAAAAGAGTTGAGTGTAAAACAAACTAAAAAGAAACTTGGTGAAAAGTTTGTAATACACTGAAAAGTATTTTACTAGTCAAGTAAAGGTTTAATACAAGTCAAGTAGATGCCAACTGAAGCAAAGCCAGGGAAGTAAAACTAAATCCTTGTAATCCAGGATGAATGTCTGTCTAAATTGGCAACTAACATCCAATCCAACCATCTATCCGACCCCAAACTTGCATTAAATTAAAACCGCAGATCAGACTACAACTTCTCTTTAAATTTCAAACCACAAACAGTTAGATGGATGAATGTGAAATACATGGTTATTTTATTGCTATAAATGTCTCGAAGCTCAAGAGAAAGATGTAGAGTAACTCTTTCATACCTGGGTGAAGTGATGAGAAGTGATTTTAAATGTACTTTTGGCAAACTTTGCTTTCTAAGTGTAGTGATACTTGCTGATTGACTTTAAATCTTTTGTTCCAACCTCAACTATTTTTAGTGAACCATTCAAGTTTGTTGGATTACAATGACAAGTCAAGATGCATCCAACTGTATGAGCAACCTCCATATAAAACTAGCTATTTGTGGTTGAAGCCAAGTTGTAAAATATATGATAGTTCCGGAAACTACGCGGAGAAATCCTTAATGATCTTTTGCTTTGTCTCATCCATCCAGCAGCTCAGTCTTACTAGAGATATATTAGCATTCACCCTCGGCTAAAAGATATGCACAATTTACTTTACTCTGATGTTTGTCAGGTACTAAACATAAACATGAGCCAGTGGATACAACATCCATGTATTGTAGGTATGCAAGTGAGAAGTTGGAAGTGATACAGAAAATGGGATAAAATGTAGAGGTGCTTACCCAAAAAGAAGAGCAGACCCCGCAATGGCACCTCCAGACTGGGCCGTCACGAATAAGATGGATCTCAAAGGAGTGATAGATTTGATTGAGGCTAGAGCCAAAGTGAAAGCAGGGTTGAGATGAGATTCAGGAAATATCTGGAAAGTTAGAGCCCCATAGGCAAGTGCTGAGGCGAAAGCAATGCTAAGAAGTGGAGGATAATGACCAGTCCCTAAAAATATCAACAAAATATTATATGTACACACTCAACTTATTTTATACTGTCTTACATGGAATGGACACGGCACAGATGAAAAAGACGTAACAAAGTGTCCCAAGACATTCAGCCAGGACAGATTTCCACAGCTCTAAAGATCGAATCTCAGCCTGAGGAGTTTGGAGGGGTTGTGAAAAATAATCCACGGGAGCTTTGGTTTTTTCTTTACCAAGACTTTCACTAGCTTTCTCTCGATCTTTGACAAGTTCTAAGAGTTGGTCTACTTTTTGTTGAAGAGTGGTCAGCCTCTCTTCCAGTACCATTTTTTTGGACGGATATTACTTTCTTTCACATACGTATGATGATACAAATATTTTGAAAGCTGTTAAAATTCAGTCTTTGAACTCCACTTTTGGCAATACATTAATAATTTATTGTATTAAACAAGAAATGGCCTTTCTCACTTGTTTGCTTTCTATTTGAGTATTTGTGCTTTCTCCAGTAAAATGGGAGGGCGAATGTGAAAGTTGGTGCTAATGGCTATGTATGTGTATCTATCACTAAAGGTAAGGCACTACCACTAGAGAGAGATCAAAGGTAAAAAAAAGTATAGAGAGAGAGACTCGACTGTCCCGGACAACGTTAAAATGATCTCTGGCTGGAAGTAGATCTCTCTTCAGTATCCTATTCTCACCAACCCTTAACATTGCATGAGAAGCTGTTTAGTAGTAAAACCCAAACCACACCAACACTTTCAACCTCGCTTCTCTTCTTTTTCTCTTTGCAGAACGAGAGAAACTTGTCAGACAATCTTTAGGTAAAGTAACCCCCTATTTGGTTCAGTTTTGATGCTACTTTCAATACATGCTTCTACTGCCCTATCCTACTTGAACCTCGTTCTCACTACTTTTATATTTCGGAGCCAGAAATATGTATGTGATCTTCACTGGCTGAGAGTTATGTATAAAATGGACATGGTACAGAGAAATATAATACGGCCACTTCAGGGATTCGTGAAAAGAGAGATAAAATAGATCACAAGCTAAGAGAAATGAAATAGCTTGGTTGGTTGTTACCCAAAACAACATCAAACGAATTCAAGCGATATCCCATATTGCTTCACATATTCACTTGATTACATGAGAGTTCATGAAAACAGTGAAATTCCACATGCAAGGGAACTACATACCGTGTAAAAGCAAAGGTTTATTTCTAGTTATGTAGATAAGTACATATAAAAGAAGTTGTTGAATAAATTCACAAAGTTTCTACTGAGGTGAATGAAGTGAAATAATAAAGGCTCTTCTTTTTCTCACTAAAACACCATGCTTAAAACCCTTCCAACGTAGTTTATAGGATAGACAATTTACTTCCACCGCAGTTCACTAAAATAAAACATGTGGTTGTAGGCCTCATCACAAGTCACGTATAGCATTCTATCTAGAATAGTATATAGCATCCCATCATTTGTTGTATATTGTAGATTCATCTTTCTAAAAGAAGACCTTCAAGGCGATGAGGTAAATGGTAAAATAGAATAGAAATTGGGTGGTTGACTTGGTCCCTTTGGGCAAGTGTGGAACCAACGAATGCCAACATTCAACATAAAGAGAGTTTACTTGTCAAATAAACTGGAGAATTTATTTTAGAATTCTAAACAACACAAGTCGTTCATTCAGAATACGTAATTACTTACTTACTAAGTCAGTATCAAGTGAAAATACAACTTATAAACCCTTCTTATAAATATAGAAAATAGAATAGGATCAGTTAAACAACATATAGTACAATCCTATTTTTAGGATTTCCGACACTGAGAGGGAAGGGTCAAGGGCCATTTATAAACTTTATACATGTGTTAAAACTCTCATAAGTACTTTTCCCACCCATCTGTCGATTAGTTGTATTTTATTGTACTCAACAGCAATTACAGACGCCCTATTGAATTTCATGATGATACAAAATCAAGGAAGCAATAAGATTCATGAATTCATTTTCTTTAATTAATTTATTGTGATTGAATTCATTTTCTTTGATTAATTGTGCGCTGAAAAATAAAGCATGTTTATAATGTATAAAATGGAGATGAAACAAATTTTACGTCTTGTTTCAAGTTGTTGGTGCAAAGCATTGTGATATAAAAACAAAAGTAAACTTGAAGCAAATCGGAACTTGTTCAACTCTTTTGTGTATCGGATATTTGATAGACAGTTTTCAATCAAGATTTATTTATCTACTCCTCTACTTTATTCTGCACAATTTAATTTTCACCATTTGTTTGAAATATAACAATCGGAAGTTTACATTTATCAAGTTTTCCCTAAGGACATGATAATAATTAAGTGTTATATTCAGTGAATCTTTCTTATTTATTTTGAGAATTCTTCCCTACAAGAGATGAGATGCTGCTACCTTTTAATTTTTCTTTTAAGCCTCAAGAAGATGAGCTTTAGCTCACTTTACTCAATTCCTTTCATCACCCTGCTAAAATGAGGATTTTATCCCTTAATCATTTCTCTCTTTAACTTAAGTAAATAGGTTGTTTGAGTACTGAAAGAGAGAAAATGTAAAATATCTCAAGAGGAGATTTTTCAAATGAATTCAATTTAATTTCATCTTCTGCATAAGAAAGTATTTGAGATATTCCATCTTATTTGCTCCTTCCTTTTTTAGCCAGCAGCTTTGTAGAGCATGTGGTGTTGTGTTCCCTTTGTGATCTCAACTGGGCCATTTGCATGTTTAAACATTTCAAACGTGATACTCAATATAACAAGGGTTCTAAGTAGAAATGCCAAGAATGAGAAGAAAACGAATTTACATTTCCTCAAGTACCAAGTTGATGGAATAATAATAAACGAGTAATAATACCCTTCAAACGAAAAATATCCTTTCTCATTTTAAAATAGCAATGAATGGATTCTCATTGTTCATCAACTAAAGCAACCAGCCCCAAACATGGATGTTTAATAAATTGTTTTTTTATTGGATACCAATTGACGAACATAAGTCAAGCATGCCTCAATGATTACCCAAACAAGCTTGTTTTTCGTCATGTTGCATGAAATTGTTATCTCATGACATTTCCAAATATTTTCAATGTTCACTCTAAATTTTTCATTGCCTCTGAATAATTTATCCATTATGACAACAATGGAGAACGGGGATGAAAACAGAAGGAAAATGTTATTTCCGGATAGACATCAAAGTAAACAAAATCATCCTACCTTAACATATTTAGGTGGTTGGAAAGATCATGTAAAATTCAAGAGTTTAATCTCTGCGGTATTGCTTAATAATTTAATAACTGTTTCAAAGGTATTGGTATCTTTGACTGGTTATACTTGGAATTCAGGTGACGTTTCACCGCAAATCTGGAGTGAAACTGAGAAAACTTGTTACTTTCTCTCAACTATCCTGTGCATGAGTTGAGTTGAAGTTTGAAACATGAAGTGACTGGTGTTGGCAGAGCAAATACACACTCAACCCTTTCTCTTTAAAACGGATCCTGGGATCTGAAATCAAGGTAAAATTATATTTATGAAGGTTTTTAGAAATGGTATTATTGATACCAAATAGTTTATATGAGCATTATTTAGTAATCTAAATGGTGCACTTTTATTTCCTTTTTTCTAATGTACTCAGACTGAAAGAGAGAAAAAGAGAGAGATGAGAGGAAATTAGCTTCACAACCAATTTATTATACCCACCTGTTTATATATCAAAATTATTTTAAAGTCAAGCTTCTATTCTGTATTTATTAGCTTGCCTTTTAGTTTCTGACATTAAATATTAAAGGGTATCATAGTAATATGAAAGGAGAAACTGAAAGCATAGACGCTGAGATGACTTTTGTTAGAATTTATGCAAACAAACAAACTAACCTTGCTTGGCGTTATGTTTGTATGAGGCGTGTTTTGCCATAATTTTAAAGATAAAAGTAAAACCCTGCTTCGGTTAACTGGCCACTGTACGCACACGGAGAAAGTTTTTAGAAAGATCTAAGAGCTGAGTTGGTTTCGGTACACAGATCACAAACATAATTAAGCGTGTGCTTTTAGTGAAAATTAAATGAACAAGTTCTAGCAGAATTGAAGTTGAAGCACTGAAGCCGCTTTTCACCTATTATCCTTGTAGTTTCCTGAAAATGATGGGTTGCAGCAATATCCTAGGACCACCACCACATTTCATCTCTTGTTTTTTATTGATTAAGCCATATCTTGAGATAACTTGGCATACACATCCAAATTTGACTGTAGAAAAGGAAAACTATAAAGTACCAATCATGTTGAGATGAGATGGTGTAAGATGGTAGATATTGAATTGAATTATATTTCTTTTCCTTTAATATGAAAGGTTCAATCCACAAACAAATAAAGTATCAGAAGCGAATTGAATGTAGCATAAACATATACTGTAACATCCTTCTGTATCATTCGCTCACAAAGTGATGCTTTTCCGGCAGTAGTCAGTTGAATTCGAATCCTATGGATAGTGCTTAGTTGGTGTGTTGAGTTGCATAATAAGGATATTCATGTCAGGGTAGCAGAACCACAACTTTCACAACAATCAGAAAGAAAACCAAGTGAGTTGATCCAGAAATGTTGAAATCCCAAGCATTACTTCATTCGTTATCCCATTCTTTCACTTTCTTCAGCTTTCACCTAAAAATTATTATTATTCTGCAAAGACAAGGGTTTTTTGGCACGTTTGTGGATTTTTCAACTATCTTTGACATGAATTTGGAATTCTGGTAGATTTTCATTTATCGATGATGTATGCTTTCACGTTCAGAAAAAAAGTTCATGAAACTTTTTACTCTAAAGTTTATATATATGATTGTTCATGCTTAACAAAGGAGTGGTACCTCATTTTACTTTGAGACTCGCTATATCTAATTTTGAAAGCCTTGAAAGCTTTGAACAAAAGCACTTTAGAGCTATTGTATTTGCCTCTTGAAATCGGCATTGTTTCTCAAAAGAAAGTTATATAGTTGTGTTAGCTTTCATGATTAGTCAAGATTGGATTGTCTTGATTAAAGCTAATCTTGTTGTAGATAGCTTTCCCTAATTTTGGAAGCATTAATTGTTACATTCTCATGCATTCAAGAAGCCACTCAAAGATTTCTTAAGTAAACTTCCACTGCGACAGTTCCTGTGAAGGGGGGTTTAATCACAATGGGAAACTATACTAATTGCCGTGTTTTACTAAACAAATAAATCTAAATTTAGAAGAAAGGCCAGTTGGTTTAATGTCATTTGACAACAAGTTGTAATTAAATTGAAGGATAGTGAAAATACTTCAAGCCCAAGATTTTGATGCTGAATCACAAATGTAGACATTTCACATTCTCTAAAGTATTTCATGAATGGTTGAGCAGATATTTGTTATTTTTTGTTTATCTTATAATCCTTAACGTTTAAATAAGATTTTAGAATCCAGCAGCATCATGTTGTCTTTGGTTTGTAGCTTAAAAATGCAAGATTGGTAATCCTGGAGGCCTGTCTTTCTCAAAGAGTAAACAAACCAAAGGCCTCATTGCCTTAAAATTGAATATGCATAGAAGAATCAAATATCACAAAGTGACGCAATATAATTGTAGAAAGATGAATCTATTTCTCGATATCATAATACCTGTACTTGAATAGAACCTGCTTGCGAGCAATAAGTACTTACGTATACTATATTTTTTGGTTGTCGTTACAAGTTGGAGAATGTGAGATGAGCGGGAAGGTTGAATCATTTCAATTTTAAATCAAATTTCTTAGGTGGGATTAGGGGGATAAGTAAGGTAACAATTGTTGTGCTCCTTATCTCATCATTTATTAGCATAGGTCAGCAAATACTTTTGAACAAGTAAAACCACAAACAGGGAATCAATAATGTTTGGAATTTATTTCTGAAGCGCATACATACAATGTTTTGGTCACCATATTATTAGTGGTTTTTGTATCAGGTGAATATTAGGCATTTGTGATAGTGATAACATAATAATATTTACTTAATAAAAATACACATTTTTTATTTCAGTTTGAATGTTCAAAATCTTCAATTAAATGTACAGGAACTCAAGATGGAGACAATCTGAAAGCCAGTATCGACATGGATGTAAATAGCATTGATCTTAATTTCCCAAGCTTTCGGCCTCAAACTGAATCGGGGTCACAAAATTTGAAAAACGAAAGAAATAACAATTGATATAATGATATTTTGATATGGTTTCTTGGGAAAGTGATGTCCAAATTGGATTTATGGACAAGGTTCTTCGAAGACTTGGTTGCAAGGGCGATCGCATGGCAGATCGCCAGATTGGGATCAAAAGCTGGTCAAAATGTGTCAAAATCAAAAGTTAAATAACTTTATTCTCTCAAACATGAAATTTAGAAACTTCTAACCGAAGTTGAAACTTGAAACTACTGAAGACAAAAACGAAATAACGCCAAGCTTGTGCCACAAAAGTTTAGAAAAATGTTTTCTGGTTTGCAGGGGGATGAGTTCGTTGCAGTCACTTGCCGTTTAGAATCGGTGAGGGTTTTTTATGTTGAAGTTTTTGTATGATAACTTTCTGCATTTATTTCCGACTTACCTGAAGTCCTTGTTGAGTTTCCGGAGTATTCACGAGCACCAGATGATAATGGTAGGCATATTTTAAAGTTTAAAAAATAAGTGATTATTGTGGTTATTTTTATAAGATTCAATGGATGCCATTATAACGTTTGTTTATTTTGACCGAGCTTTCGATGTCAAAGTGATTATTGTTTTTCTAGCCAATGTAACTGGCGCAGAACCGCAGCCAGCTTCATCCTACTGCGGAAACCAATCGTGATGCTGATCAAGATAAACCAATTGGTAAGGAGAGGAGATAAATCCGAAGTCGCTGTCAAAAGCTTTCAAGAGAGCAGCCAAAATCAAAGAAAAGGCGCAATCATTAATTTTTTTATTTGTTTGATGACTTGATGTTACTTGATTATAATACTAATAACCATTTAGTATTGGAATAAAAAATTGACGCTTTTTAAGGTCTTCTTTTACGGAATTTCTTTAGTTTACCTATCACTCCCGATTAAGCTGTTTTTTAATAAATACCCTACTGAGTATAGTGCTAAAAACAATTTTCATTGAATTACCTTATCTTCAACATAATCATGTTCCAAGTTTGAAAATTACAAAACCCTTGTTTCACGGAAGCAAATTTAACAGAATTTATAATAATAGCATTTTTTTCTATTTCAATAAATATTGACATTTTCCGAATGAAAACTTACAGTGCAATTTCATGTAACCCGAGTCAGGGAGTATGATTATCTTAGAATTTAATGTATGAACTAACTGCTGGACTACACAAGTGGACAACTCCCGTGACATTCAGCAATACTGTTACATTCTCGGGTGATGCTTCTTCAGTTTTTTCTAAGGTGAGACAAAAGGGCCATGGTAACGGCTACGCCTTAGTATGCGTTTAGACCCCCCCCCCCTGAAATGTGTGCACCAATTTAGGACCTTCAATAAGCGTCGTATCAAAAAAAATATAGAGACAAAAAAGTCGAGAAATTTAATTTTCTAAATACGTTTCTACTCTAAAG
>JAAOWG010000228.1:0-28555 GCA_036491945.1 Paranurophorus simplex
GGTCCATATACCTGTCCTTACCCCAACTGCAATGGGAAATCCACAACGTTTGAAGGTCTTAGACTTCACTATGTGAGCCATGGAACGGATAATTTGTAAGTTTAAAGGACTCTAAACCCTACACTCCCCTCCCCCTAATTGTTTTTTTACAGGGAGACGATACCCAGCAAAGTTAATCCAATGAAATGTCCTCGACTTAATAAGTCTCCAGTTGGGACTGACGTTGCCGTCTCCGAAACAGTGACGCTGTTTGCTGCTTATGACAAATATGTTAAGCTGAATGCTAATCGTCGAGTTTACTGCTGCTATGGGTGTATTATGATAAAGGAGGATGATATTCAAGGTGTTCAAGTTTCGGAGGTAGTTCAATGGTTAAGGGATAACGCAGGGAAGGAAACAAAAATTTTTTACTATTGGGGAAAATCTGCAACATCAGATGTTGCACCCTATCACACAAATCCAGGACAATGGGCTCACTCTGCCCTTTTCAAAAAATATCTTCAAAAATATAGAGTTTTCAGAATGGTGAGATTTATCTGGAAGCGAAGTGAGGAGTCTGAAGCAATGACAAAAGCTGCGGAAATGGAAGCCTACTGGCAGGTACACTTTGTTTAACCATTAAAATATTTAAATAAAAATACACATTAATTGGTTTGTAGGGTGTTGGTCAACTGAGAACAAGATTGTATAAACAATCTAAAGATCTCATCACCTTTGAGATGGCTAACGTTAGACAAGAATCAATATTTGATCAATTGCCCCAGGAAGTAAAAGATGAAGTGGTGGAAAAAGCTACACTGCCCATTTTTGATATTTTTACACAAACCAAAGAAAAGTGTGGAATGCAGCCACACAAATCATTATTAAATAATTGTAATTGGAAAAATGATGTGAAGGAAATATTGTGGGAGTTTGAGTAAAGGGTAGTTAGTAAGCTAAGATTGTTTTGTTTAGGTTACTAGAAATCATCTTTTGTCACTCTAATACTCATACAGCTTCCAAAATTTGTTGAAATAAACATTCAAAAACGTAGCAGACGGACATTGATGGTGGTACTGTTCATCTGATGGTAATGCAGAGTTATTGACAGCATAAATGCTTACGGAAACACTCTATCGCTCTCAATGTGTGACCTTTAATTCGATTAAAGTTTTCAATCTGATTGTACAGTTGTACAGAACTTGGTTTCTAAAACATATACAAAAATTTAACAAATTTGACCTTTAGTCTAGTTTCGTCCCAGCCCTGTTACTCTCTGGAGCCAAAACGTAGTGGAAACAATTAAAATCTAAGCCAGGATAAATCTTGTTAAAGGTTCATCTGAGTCATACGTTTAAAGACAAATACATAACAAAGGAGTAACCTTTTACAATATGTGCCCACTTTAAGTAAGTAAAGGCAGGTGAAGGTTGAAGCTTTTATTCCTGTCTTTCGGTCACTGTCAATAAGTAAAGTGTCTGTACACAACCCGTTACATTCTATTCTTTGTTAAATTGGACACGATGTTAAAAATTCGTGTGCAAATTAGGCAAAGTGTAAAAAGATTAAAGCAAAAATTGCATGATTTTTAAATTGTTGAACCCTTCATCCGCCAAGTCAAAAATACCTAGTATAACATCACGTTTTGTAATCAAAAGTAATACAACATGAAACGCTCACGTGTCATACCTCGTCTCACTTAAAAGCGTAACAGGTAGTTAGTTAGCGGTTGTGACAGTTGCTACGCATTTAGTATGCATTATCATTATGATGATAGTCACAATAGAAATAGATAAATATGCTGGGTTTTGAAGATTCCATTTCGAAATTGAAATATCCTTTTTACATACTGTTTATAGAATCATCATGCAGATAAATTCTGTATAATTCAATACAAATGAATTCATTCATTTCTGGTTGGAATATAAATACACTTTCTCCTTCATGTAATCAAGAATCAATAACAATAAATCGATTCACAAAGCACTAAATGCATCCGCTAGCCTCAATTACTTAACTTCTAAGCACTGCTTTATATGTACATATATGTATCTGCACTATCTCTTAAGTATATCCACATTTCATTCAAAGTTACAATCAAAGGAAATGCAATCAAAGTCACTGATTGAAATAATAACAACACACGCTTAGCGCTTAATTGTGTATCGTTTGCTATAACAGAAAAAATTGAGGATTTAAGAATAAAAGACTTGACTGCATTACAGCACTAAGGTACAGATAAATATTATTAAATGCGATTAAGAAGTAAGGATTATTAGATATCAAAATAATACCGTTCACTATTGTTTGTAATACAAGACGACCACTTACCAAAGTTGTAAAACACAAGTTTCAGCACTCAATGATCAAGTTTTTATGATGATTCATTTTCGATACATGTCTGTTGCAAAAGTAAAAACGTTTTTAGAAACCAAACACCAATACTCAGAGAAAGTATAATAGAAGAAGGTCGAAGGAATCTTTTCATCCACATAGCACATAGTTATCTCAAGGTGTACACTCAATCTATGGCCTCTTTTAATACTTTTACAACTTTTATTTTACTTGCTTTTCAAAATTAAAACAACTGTTTCAAGGAAATCACAGTATACTATTGTAGAAGTGGTAAGACTTGGTTGATGATGAAGATTCTAGGCTGATTGGCGTAATCAAAAAAAGATATAAACTCCAGCGAGTATCAATAACCACTAAGCTTACTTTCCCCAACTGATTTCCATTCTTCAAAAGAGCAGTTAGAATTATATCTGCAGAAAACCAGTTTAACGGTCGTTGTTGATGATGGAAGACAAACAGATTGGTAAAACGAATTGATTTGGATTTTGAAAAAAACAGGTGCTACCAACTAAGTGAAACATTCAATCCGCTTAATTGCACTTTGATCCTTTTTGAACACAAGAAGTAAACTAACTAATCCACTAACTACCAATCTGCTTTTCTAAATGTGTACTTTATTGTTACTGTTCTAAACTGTATTTTTTATTTTTCAGAATTTAAGATTAATTTTCTTTCAATGACTGAATAGAAAATTTCATTATATTTAGTATATTTCACCATTATTATTATACTCAGCAAAATGTGCAATTCAACAAAACAACTGTAGAAAATGAAAATCTTTAAAAAAACGGAAATCAAATATAGATTACTCCCACAAGTGAAACTCAGAAACCTAATATCAACTCGTGCCTTGAGTTGTTTTTCCAACAATCTTTTGCCCACACAAACTAAACGGACTTGGAAATACTTAGAAATAATCTATTACCAGTTGAAGATTCTTCCATTTACGCTACATTAAGCAAGCCCACACTTGATCACTAACGATCAATTAGATCGTGAACATCAATCCAATCCAAAAAGAAATTTTCACTCTTGTTTTTTTAACATAAATATAAAGGCTTCACTTCACACAAACAAAAAATTGGATACACTCGTCAGTCTATGCAAGTCACTGATAACGCAAAACAAAAGGAGAAATCGATTAAGTTGCAAGTTTAAGTTTCAAGAAATTGAGAAATTTTTTCAAGGAGTAGTAACAAATCAATATTTAGCAACAAAATGCGTTAAACATTCAATATTGAGCGGATAAAAGTGTATCTGTTATTATACGGAGACTACTCACTACTGCATAGTATGTGCATATGTATTATATAAATATTTGCTTCTTTCTAAGTACATTACTCAATGTAATCTTGGTCTAAATAATTATAAAGTATAGAGTACAGCACACCTAAAAAATAACGTGCTTGTACACAATTGAAATTTGAAGTGGAAATGACTTATCCGGTTGCAATAACAATCATGGTATATATGTACATATAACTTTTGAACTAAAGTTATGCACACTTAAAAACTTTTTAAACGCATGATTATGCACTACAATGTGCTAGCGCATTGTACAGCGGATAATAACAGGAAAGATTTATTTCCAACTTGAAATACTATAAATTATTCCAATCAGTGAATTCTTTGTTCCAAAACTTCTCCCAGTAATTAACACCAATACTTATCACGCCTAAACATGAATTTTCTTAGCTCAGTTAAGCAATTGCTCCTTCACAAGTAAATAACTACAGTACAAGGTTCGTGCGTCGTTAAATTAGTCCCAAAAAACTTGTGAATCTTCATTACAATAATACAGTGGGTGAGGAATAAGTCACACTCTGATAACTTTTTAATTCAATATGATTTTGCATTTAAACCCTATAAATAATAAGGTTTAAATTGAGTGTTCCTGATCTTAGACGCAGATGTGCATTTTCTGTAAACTGTCTGTTGATTAAAACTGGACGACTGCTTTTAATCAAGTCTTTTTAATTTGGTCAAACAATTGACTAAATGGTTAGTTTTTGCTTGAGGTCTCTACAGGTATTCATTCTCCGTGGACATTTACATTTGTTTACTCTTGTAACCTCAACACAAATTACCATTCCATTACCCCATTTAATTTAAAAGGAGCCATGCGAGTTTGCTGCAGAAGTAAAAAACATAAGACCAGAGAGAGAATTGATCCAGCATAAATTCCATCAAGTTGTTGAAACTGCTTTAGACAAAAGATTCATTACAATTTGCGTTGAACTATGCCAGACCATGAACTTGATAACAAAGGAATTTTGAGACAAGTTCTGGTTAAAAAAATAGGAATTGGGGATAGGTATATGCATCTCGTTGTGTGTCTGGGTGATATTATGTATGTATGTATGTATTATACTCTATTCTCTTGTTCAGATCTTTGTAATCTTTAGAGCAAGAACAATACGAGTTCACACAAACTGCGATAATTCCTCAATCTAATCTATAATACCACAAGATAAAGTAACAATAAAACAATTGGAGCCTGATTAACATATCAACACTTCCGAGGGCAAGGAACATAAAAGCAACCCAGATAGATCTCATCTGCCAAAAGGTTGACACTAATATCTTGAAGCTTAAATGAAGGTAAAAGAAAGGGTGCTCTTTCAGTCATGATAAAGATAATGAAACTTTAGTCCTTATTATTACTATTATTATACACTGGCGACATAACGGAATTTATTTTCCACTTGACTACAATAAAACTAACAATAGCAGCGGGTTTGCAAATGTTTTAGGGTTACGCTATTTCAATGTACTATGCACTTTACTTCAAGATGACGATGAAAAATAGAGCGGAATTTAAATAAAACAATCTGTCTAATTCTTTCATATTATTAACATAAAAACTCGCCAATTTTTGATCGTGATTAAGTTAGTACTTGTATGCTGATGGAAAAGTAATGCTGAAAACAATTTCACAATAAACCTTCAAAGGGAAAGTTAATATGTAGTCATGGGTTTAACAACCGACCACATCAAAAGCAACAAAATAAATCCAGCCCAACCCAAATTTAATTAGCAATATATTTTTGTTCTTGATATCGCACAAGAATTTTCTCAATCTCATTTAGGTAGCAGCAGCTTAGGGAAATATAATTCTGAGAATTAAGAAAAATGAACAACAACAAAACTACTAACATGGAAAAGTAACATGCTATTAATTACAAGACTTAAAACAACTTTCTCTTAATACTTTCTACATTCCAAACACTTATCCATATTTACTTTCTCTCCTTGTAAAATTTGTTTCATGTAGAATACCACACTGAATGAATCTACAAGACTAGAAAATTTACCTCTCTCTAGTTTCTACTTTCCTAATTCTCTTCATTAGCTTTATCTATTGTGGTTACTTTTCTGTTTTCTCCAGCAAATTGGAATGAGTAGCTTGCGACATCTTAAGTAGAATGAGATCTGTGCCAGAAGCAGTAAAACCACATATACCGAGAAAGTTTATTAAAATAACACTCAATGCTCCCTTTAATTCAGCTGAGCCTGAGCCAAAGAGATAGTCTAAGAACTAAGAATGAATCCATTTTAGTGAATACCAGGAAACACCTGCGCCCGTGACATGACAATTTTAGATTAAAAGGTCTATCCGTCCAACCTTCAATTTATGTAACATGAACACGACAAAATAAAAATTCAATTGCGAGATCTTGTAATTGACCAAAATATTACACTCTTTATATTCTGGCAATTTTTACAGCATGAGTATATTGTAAGCTTTTGCTCCGGATGCTGTCAACCTTTTAATGTTAACGATTACTTCCGTTATTACGCAGTCAAAGGAAAATATTGGACGAAATTTAAACAAATTAAATAATGTTCAGCACATACTTAATCGGCGAAAGAACGGAAGAGCTACTTTTTATTTGCTATGCATCAGCAAAAGTTCTTTATACAAAGAAGGTCACAGTTTCTGTATACTAAGATAATGCAACATCCGCTGCAACAATATGAATAGGCCATGATCTAATTCACACTTGAAAATAATAATTATTAAGCAAGTCTGTAACAATGAATTTTAGCATAATTAGCTTGACTCGTCGAATTTCTTTAATGCAAAGAATTTCAAAGAACAAGATGTTCATGTTTTTATCAAATCTTGAATATCAAAAGAAATCACAAGCTGCGTAATTTGTAGCAATAATATCTGACTGCAGATTGTATAAGAGAAACTGATACCTACATATTATATGGCGTGCATATGTACAATTATCTCATGGGTTCCTGAAACAATAGGATAAAGTGAAAAAAAACATTGTCTCACCACATAACGGACTGCTATTTCGCTGAAAGCTGGCAGAATCTCCCCCACTTTTTTCTTTATCATTTCCGTTTCCATTAAGCATCCCACTGGACTCTTCCTCCTCTTCGAGTAAAGTGTTCATTCCCCATCCCCATTTTGCGTTGTTTATTAAACATTTTATGCTGTTTGGACCTCCGTCAAGGCGAACACGCGGAACTTCCGTGGGAGAAATTCCGTTTTCCGCTAACTAAAAAATGAAAACATTACAGAATTAAATACAATAAAGTATTTCCTGATTGCAGCAGCAGAGTTATTACATGCAAAAGTAAATGAGTGGAAGAAAATTATAAAAAGCTGCTGGCGTTAAAATAAGATTCAATTTTGTCACGACTTAACTGAATTAATGCAGAGGTTTGCAAATCGCTTATATAAATAAAAATACTGATTTAACAAGCTACGTTATAATATTCCACATTATTATATTTAATTGATAAACTGCTATCACGAATTCATAAACACGGCTTATGTAAAACAAAAAGTACAACAAATGGACGAAACTATAAGGCACCTGAAATTTCTATAACCAAAGGTTTGTAACGGTGCAAACTTAAATCTATTTGCATGCTTGGACTTTAGACAACCACAAACAATTAAGCGTCGCAAATTTTTAATCGGCAAATCAGCTATCTTACCAAACAATTTAGCGTCCGTGGACGTGTTGGTGTTCCAGGGAAAATCTAGCACAATAAATTCCAGATTTTCAAAATTTTTACTGGGTAATTGTACAAAGTAACTAACGTAGTACTGGACGCAAAGACGCAAATGATTATCAAACAACACTATACTACGAATTTGGGTTCTTGGTGGTGAACAAATTTTGTATTACTGAATGGTCAAAATCAATGTTTGTACAACATTATTGTGGTGGACTTTCCTAACAAAATTTACCACAAACAACATGGAGAATTTATGTTCACAATGTTTAATGTTACGTAACAGTATAAGTAGTGCCATTTCATTAAATCGATACGTACAGAATCATAAATATTCCAGCATTTTTGCGAAACATTAGCATACGTATAATTCCCCCAACATTGAATTATTTTTTCACTATTTTGTTCGAATTACTCTAATTATGAATGCATGCAACTCAACTAAGACCAGGCCAGTTCAACCACATCCTTACAAGTCATCCTCTAAATTTCAAACACAAGGTGAATAACAACATATGCATTTCTTTACAAAAAACATTATATTGTTCTCAACATAAAACACAACACTGTAAAATAAATTGTTGAGTGTTTTTCGCCACCGTTTGTATTCTCTTCACTAAAACCGTTATATAAGTTGGCCAGAAACAAAAAAAAATGCGTTTGTGAAGGATGTAATTTTGAAGCTGTTTAAAGTGAAATGACGTGAAATGTTTCTTTTTATCTTGTAATTTCCGTTAATGCCACCAACTTACGTTTGTTTTTTGTACAAAAATGTCTAAGAACTATATACCTATATAAATTCCGGTTCTATGAAGGCTCACTGCAAGTTTCTACACTTTTTATCCCTATTTCGTTATGTTTTTTTTACAAATAACAAAACAGAATGAGCTACTCTGACATTTAGATAGAATAGGATTTAAAATATTAATTGGTTAGCAATCTCTGGCCCACACAATAAAGGTTTTTTCAAACCACAATAACAATTACAAATAGAGAGTTAAACCGGGCAGATCATAGTAATGTCAATCAAACAAAATTTTGCATACTTGACAAATCTGCGTATGTACATTCCTTGTATTGTACTATTCAAGTTATGACAAGCAGGCAACCTACATTTTTGATCAATGTTGACATAGTCATCCATCGAATGGCATATTCGAATCTACCCAGCACAGGTCAAATGATTGTTCTTGTTTATTTAATAAATAAATCATAAGTTATGCGTGTGTAATTCTACGAAGACTTTCTATGGATAAAAATGAACAAGACAAGTTATTATCTGTTTGAAAGACAAGCATCCTGTTCAGCTTGTCCACCTACACAATAAAGAATATCTGTAATTTCTATATCGATTAAAATCAAATCACACAGTCAACCGTTCTTTAATGCCACATTATTATATTATTGCTTTATTGTATTGCATTAATGGAAATCATGCTAGTGTGGTTTAAAAATGTTGTTACATTTGGTCTTAGTAAACAATTGAGTAAAAAGTGCGTATTCATGTCAAGCAGGATTCAGATTGCACTTCAAGATTGTAAATCGAGATTAGGATTTTTAGAACGCTTTCATAAATAACATTCTTACCCTTCTCCTACACACGAAACAAAGGAAGTTTAGAATTAATCAATAAACTAAACCATTTATTTCACAGCATTGTTTATGGAAGTGAAGCAATAAAGTTAAAAAAGGTGAAGATGTATGGATGGATTGATAGAATTAAAATGAGATGAATATCATCATAATGTAAGATTTCTTAATCACTTACGGACATTTCTTCACTTCTATATGCTGTAAATATCTGATCCAACTGATTCAGGACCTAAAAAAAGGATTTGACACATTAGTTTATATTTTCATTTGACACATACAAAGTTTATTCAAAAGTCAAAGTATATGCAAAGTTTAATCAAAAATTGTATAAAAAAAACGTTACTTACACAAAAATATGGTTCCCAATCAACTTCCGGTGGACTACCTCTTGGAGAATGGCCCATTAGTATTTCACGATCTGAAAAAAATGTAAATAATTGTGAAAAATTATACAAATTAACTTTTAATAATAAATAAATAGGTCAGCAAATACATTCGGCATGCAAAGTTAATCATAAAGTCATAATTATGGATTATGAATGAGATGGAGTAAAAAATATAAAACCACTTAAAGAATAATTGTCCCATTATCTTTCATGCGGCCATTGAAGATGACTCAATTGCATGGAATATAAATATGTATATATAGGTTTAATAGAGATGCGATTGTCTTATTTTATAATAAGTTCATCAGTCAAAATACAATGAGAATAATTAATCAATAATAAGAAGAATTTGAAGCTTATTTCTAATCCGTTTTCGATTGCAACAATGGAGTCAATGGGATTATTACCCAATACTACATTGCATAAACATAGCCATTTTTAGATTTTACGTATAACCAATTGTAGTGCTAATGATGAGACGACAAAAACCAGTGCAGTAGTTATAACTAAAACCCTTCCAACCCTTATTAAATCTGGTTCAGATGGCTCATTAGATAATAACAACTTTACAATATTTCAAAAAGAAACATGACACAGATGATGCGAGGCAATAGTTTACAGTTTAAAAATGAAACACTCATTAGCATAAAATTATAGTAAACGGCAGCATGTTTTTGTCATGTGCATTAGTATTCCATCACACTATAAAGATGAAGGCAAATAAATATAGAAATTCATCATTACTCTTTGACATGTTGGATGACATAAACTCGAATTCGCTTCCAGCATCGCTCCATGCGTTAGAAATATAAATGGAAGAATTATGAGTTCCACGGACACCATTGTCTTCAAAACAAACAGTATCATACAATGGTTCATCATTATTGTAATTTTGATCTTTCATTTCTTTCACGGTTGACAGTGGTAGACAATACACAGATTCAGCTTTGCGAGCTGCTTCAAACAACGTCAAATCTAAACTATCCAACTCATTTTCACAAGATGAAGATGGATTACCAGAGTGAACAGGCTTTTCCTTTTTACATGGAGAAATAACTAAACCTAAAGGAACAGAAGAACAAGAACCTGAACCAGTTTCACTATTTAGATCAATTTCACTTAAACATTCATAGTCATAGTCACTCAAGTTCAAACTATCATATTGCAAAGAATTTTGGCAATGTTCCGATTCAAAACAACCATTTATCAAAACAACAGTCGTATTTCCGTTTCCAGTTGCATTGTTTTGCTTCATTTTTCGATACCTTTCCAAGCTGTCATCGTATTTTGGAGTGACTTTTGATAATGTTTCCTTTAATGAAAACGCCCCTTCAATTTCACTGGCTTCGGTTTCACAAGGAATTTTCTGGGATATTGTGCAAACTATGCTACTTCTATTATTGTCAGTTTCAGAAGAATTTATAAACTTTGGTTTCATTCCAGGACCACGCGTGGTAGCTTTCCAGGTATCAAGACCAGAGTCTAAATTGCTCACAATTTCCGATGAACAATCGGAGCAATTTCCTTTCTCATATAAAGCTGGAGGACATGGTGAGGATGAGCTAGAACAAGGATTACTTCCAAATTCCGTTTGAAACTGGTTGCCAAACCTGGTGTGCACTTTTGGCTGATAGTTTTGATAAAGTGCAGTAGTTTCGGTGTTGTCATTATTATTATTATTATGACAGCCCAACAGGCAATCAACACTGTAATAATGACTTCTAGCACTCTGAGTCCGTCTCAATTGAACAGGTAGAAGAGGAGGAATGTTGCAGCTATTGTTACCCATTGAGATGCAATTATCATCCATTCTTACTTCGTCACCTTGTATGAAAAATAAAGGTTTTTCACCCCCGGAAATACTGACAGGTCTCTGTCTCTGCTGTTGAGAGGTAGGATTATTAGCATTACCAGGAGTTGCTGCAAGAGTGGCTACGTTGTTTGTTACACCACCTCCAACAACCCTGTGAACGGTTTTCTTCTTTCTGCGTGCCATTGCAACTGGGACTTTATTTTCTTCGTATGCAGTTTCATCCTTCTTCTCATCCCCAACAACAAATTGGTTTGTTACGACGCTACCTTTTTCCATCACGCTTGCCAATCCACTTAAATGACTATGGCTTAGACTTTTAGCTCTTAAATTGATCCCAAAGGGTAGACTTGTGCCAGAAGGACGACTGCTAGTTCCTTCGTAGTCTTGATAATTTATCCCAGAAACAGCTTTATACACTGTTCTATTCGACTGAAAAAGTTTAAAAGCTCTATTCCATAAAAACTGGAGCTTGAAATTCTTATTTGTATTGTATACACAAACAGGAACACTCCTCAAGTTCAAGTTCTCGACACTATAGCTTTTGACTGCACTGTCTTTATGATGATTCTGAGCTCTTCTACCACTAATAACTACAAATTTGAACTCATCTGACGCATCCATTTGTAATTCAGTTTGTGAAAAAAAGAGTACATTGAAAATAAATAGTAGCCGCAGACGAAAAACGACAGATATTCAACTTTCCTACTAAAACTATATTGCTTTGCTTGTAGTTCTAGTTGCAACTGTGATTAACAATCAACATCACTCAAATAAGTCTTACACACAAACACAAATGTAAGAACGGAAGTTGCCTGGTTGGGCGACTCAGACCCAAATATTTTTTTTTCAGATATTGGACAGAGTGAAAATAGAGGATAAGAATGCTGCATCTCGTTATTTATATACAGCATTATATTATTATCCCACACTTAAGTATTCCACTCAAAGAAACCTGGTAGTCTTTAATATTTCCAACAAAAAGTTCAAAAGCTTGAAAAGTAGATTCTGAGACCAGCTATTATAATTTTAGTTCTCAACAAGGAAGGAAGGTAAAAAGGTCCTTTTAAACCGAAAACCAGTTTTCAATTCGTATTAACGCAAAAATAAGAGCAGCTGCATGAAACGCCGAATAAATCGAAACACGAGTTGATTGTTGAGTAGTCAAAGGTGTACATCAGCCACATGTTGAGTCTAATCATATTTATCATATAAGCACTTGAAGCCACTTGAAGGACCATGGCCCAGTAAGAGAAGAGGGCTTGTAAAAAATATAAAATGTATTGATCTTTTATTTTCTTTGTTGTGTAATCGCATCAGTTCTTTTCCCTATTTCTACAGAGAGAGGAGGATTAATGTTCAGATAGAGTTGTGATATCACTGCAGAAAACAACAACACTTTTTCAGGTCCAATACATTTTCAATAAAATTGATTTTTTTTCTTTTTTCTTTCCGAACTCATTGATGTAAGAATCCAGTCATTTCATTTCTATTTCTTGAACTCAAGCCCTTCTAAACCCAACCCATCGCATCGCTGTGAGACAAGACTATTAAGTGAACTTCTAAGTTGGCAACTTGATTCCAGTAGTAAATTCAACCAAGACTTGTAGTACATCCAATAAATTGTGAAAATACTGCTCATGTGTTTCCCTTCATTCGGAAAAGACAGGCAATAAGGTAGAGACCGTAGGGATGTAACAAGATTGAAATTGCTCCCAAAAGAAGAAGATATTTTTACCGTGAAATCACTAAATTACGAGTTTACTGAATTTTCACTCCAACAAGTGATATAAAAGGATGGTTATTTTATCCGTTTCATACTTTTCATCGGCTTAGTTTCACCATTAACTTTCCTTCTATCATGGGTGACTTCTTCGAGCACTAAAATTAGTCGTTTTCTCTTTTATGATGAGAACATGCCAGTTTCCTTTTAATATACTTGAAGGGATGTGAGTCCAAGTTTCTACCGGAGAAACTTTTTTTATTTTTACTCATGAAACTGAGGGAGGAAGCCGAGTGTTTCAAGTTTCATCAAACGCAACAACTACACTTTCCATTACTCTCCTCACTCCGGAAATTTTTGCGGAAATGTTTACTTCAATAAGTGATATCATTAATATCCTTAAGTTACTTTTCCAAAAGTTTTTATATTCAGTCTAAGGAGAGATTAACAAGTATTAGTTAAACTTGCATTATATTTCACAAACTAAAACTCACGAGCGTCACGTATGAAAAACTAACATATTTTTAACGATATCACTTTAATTCAATCCTTGTCCCTTTGAATTTGCTTAAAACTGAGATAAAATATGCATCAGGTAATAAATCAACGAGGAATAGGCACGCGAAATGACCAAAATTTGCACTTTAACATGTGAAGACTTTAAATTTGATTGTTGCCTGTGTTGTGACACACTTACAACAAGACGCCTTTTAATGTTTTGTTTGCGAATTTGCCTCTAGAGATTTTATAGTGAGATGATGAGATGAGATGAAGGAAGGGGTGAGTAAATTTTGCAGAATGACTAATCTGACCCAATCCAGTGAACGACTGAAGCAACAAACTACAACTACATCTTCATATTAGCTATGTATTATTATTATTATTACCTTTAAGAAAGAGTCTATTACAATATAATGGATATGAAGCTTATTGGGATTGGGACCACTTTTTTCAAGTAAGAATAGTTGTAATGCAACTTTCCTGCTGAGATGTGATCATCATTGCTGAATACCTTTTCTACCCATCTCATAAACTTACAAAGTGAATGCATCGTTTAAATGGTACGACTACTTAGTGTTTCGTGATAAGGTATATACATAAATCTCTTCAATGAAGCATAAAAGATCCCTGCAACGTTTAGTTAATTCCCAGTTCTTATAAATGTCATTTAAATCAGAATGTTGTCTTTGCACTTTCCAAATCATTCAAGATAACAAGATTGTCCACTAAACTTTCAATACATGATTTTTATTTTATTTTTTATAAAACTCCTGCAATCATAATTAACGTAAAAGTGGCAAGTGATTCGAAAGCTGCCGTTTTATTTATTTATTTATTTCTGCACTTGTCCACTCGATTTCTACTGAAAAAATTTAATTGCAAGATTTTTCATTAATAGAGAGTCCTAAAACCTGTGCTTCTGCTAAAGATTTGATGAACTCGTCTGAACTTTTATTGGAACACATTAGCATAAAGTTACAAAAGGTGATTCAGAAGCCTGAGCTCTTTTTACATGTAGTAAAAACAACATCCCCACATAATTCTTTCCATTTCATGCGAATTCCAAAGGATTTGATCATATGTTTATGATATGACCGAAACAAAGTGGGAGAACATCACTTAATCCATTAAACAGTGACTTATATGAATGGTTATTGCGGTTACACTTTAAAGCTTGATACATTTACAATACATGATATATCATGTACAGTAAGATCGCTTGAATAATAATTCTAACAAGGAAATGGAATTTTAGTAAAATGGATTATGACAAAAATGAATTACAAACGGATAGTCATTTCATTTACTAGGATTATAGTAAAAATAATAATAACCATTTATGTAGTAAACTGGCAGCAGCCAGACTTAATCTACAATCGTATTTCTATTACCTAAACCACACTATCTTTTGCATTTTTATCATAATAAGTTATAAATGCTCAAATAAGCGATCAGTTCATTCATTTTTTCCTCATTTGATAGTTTATATTCATTTAATCCTAGCATTACATCCAGAAAAACTTGACACGTGTGAATGGAAGTGACGTCTGGCAAGCCTAATATTGACTTGAGTTTACAAGAAACTAATACCAAGTTTGGCATTAATTGAATGATGTTAATGATGAAGTTTTTTTTAAGTTGCACGCATGGATAATTATTAAGGAAGCTAAGAAAAGTGATTAGCAAAATTGGGAGATTAAAAAATATATTGAAATACACAAAATAAATTGATTTTGTGAAATTTCATGCAACAATTCAATAAAATCTTTCAGTAATATTAGTTTTGTAGTATGTAAGAACTCATTCTTGAGGCTTCATTAAAATGTATATAATTTATTGCTGCTGCTTCTTATACGAAAAAATCAAAGCATGTCAAATAAATGAATGCATCATTTTACATGATTATTTCAACTGATAAAATAAATAAATAAGAAAAATCATCATTGTAGTCTATGCTCCAATCACCAGCAAAAAAAATATTGATTGTTCTGGTATTAATCAAGTATAAATGTGAGGTAGAATGGCATAGCAGTGTACATGTATACTGTGTTTGTCAGAGATTGTGATTGTTAAACCCATATTTGGTTTGCCACAGGAATAAATCATCAAGTTCAAGATCATGAATTGCCAAGGTAATTAAATGAGTTTCAAGCTGTGATATATAGATTAGTTGCTTCTTATTGAATCTTGCAAGAAATGAGATTATCTTGTACAGCTTTTTAAAGCGATTAGGTAAATTGGAGTAAAATTTGTAAACTTTTAATCTCAAAGCGATTGAACACGGTCAGTACTTAAACAATCTAGATTAAAAGATGACAAAGGCAATAAAGTTTTGAAGGTTTATTACAGTTGTATTGTTTATTAAGGTATATTTTTTGTATTCTTTATATGTCAAACACAAAAGTTATAACGCATTTAACGATTGTTAGCAGCAACCTACTTTCAATATCCGCTTTCCAGCTTCCACAACACGTTTACCATTTGTGAATTGTTCATGTTCAATAGTGGCACCGGGAAGAAACCATGTTGAGTTTGCTTTTATGATAAGTGCTTCCTAGCGTGTAAAGAGATGTGAGATGTAACTATTAAGCATTATCCACACCTGCCCAACCCACCACTACGTCCTTAAACAACACCTTTACCTTTGCCCTGAGTTTTACAATAGACAAACTGCAAACTTCCTACAATCATCGAGAATTACGGACAATAATAATAATAAGTCGCAGTTCTAGGGCAAAAAATAGACTTAATAGGTTAGTGCAATTTCATCTCACTAAAAATTCGTAATTCTATACCAAACGACAACGACTTTCATAAATAATGGTACATTTCTAGCTGACAACAACGGTGTCATTAATTTACAAAATTAGGTCTCTAGCGAACATTTTTACCTGTTATTAATCTGTTCTAAATTTAAACACTCTAAGTTACCTCGACCGTGGTGAATAAAATACGTATTGGTGAAAGAACTAGATGACATTGACAAAGGATAATTCCTTACATGCAAAGAATTCATTTATCATGGCAAATCTTATGATCTTAATCTTACTGTAAACATTAGAAAGCTCAGCAAGATATTTCAGAAAACCGAAAAAACCAACGAATTACCAATTAGGTGATAAATTTCACATTTCTCATTCAAGACAAAAGACTGACGACCTTATCTTGTAAGCTTCGACTGCTTCAAAAAGTTCAATTCAAATGTCAGGGATATCTTTTCCTAACTATATGCATAGCTCGTACAACTGCATGACATGCAAAACAATACTTTGGCTTTGGGCGTAGACCTGTAATAAACATATGTGATTCCTTTTAGTTGAGAAGAGAATGTATTCGCAATCTATATGTGTCTGTTTAAACTGAAAAAAACTTAAACCCTCTCAGAGTTTCCTTGTCTTTAAAAATATTTGCACAGCCAGCGCTGAGTAATAAACTTGAAATGAGATTCTTTACACAGTTAAACATTTCTATTTACCACACGATATAATTCATTTCCTTTCATCCACTAAAATTTCATGTGACAATAGCAGATAATTGGTAGCGAAAACTTGACTACGTGTACTGAATGCATACGTATGTAAAGCAGTTCAAACTGTAGTCATAAACCAATAGCCTCTTTAATAGCCTTTTTTATGAAAATACGAAAGTCACTCCCCACTCCACCATACCATGTTTTGTAAAGAATAAGGTCTCAAGGGAGCTACATCAAGTCGCTCCACAGAATTCCTTTTTATTTTAGTTTTTTGCAAAGGAGTGAACAGCAGTCAAGAAATAAAAAAAACAAGCCGAGTCAAACTAAAGTCCTGTTTGGATTATACTGCGTTGCCTGTTTTACTTTTTGAGAGGCAAGGAACAATTCGAAAACTAAAATCCATTGGACAAAATTGGGTCAATATATCCGCAACGGCGAAACAACGAATAAATTTTTTGGGCTTTTGCTGCGTCATTGTTATAAGGAATTTGCTGTCGTCAACCAGTACAAAATTCAAAATGATGTTTGGACCTGAACCTATACATACATGATGAAAAGCTATTCATTTAGGCTAATAGTGCGCTGGACTGAATAAAGATGCCATCACACAAGACGCTGAATAGGTTGATCTCAAAAACCCAACCCTCATCACTACTGAGTCGACCTTCGTCTTTTAATCCTTACAATGTGACAGAATTAGCTTTAGCTTTTAAGAATTGAAAACGGCACCATTTGATAATTCGGTGACAAAATAGGTTATTCGGTTCTTATAAAACTGGTTCTCCATTTTATCTAATTCTACAGTGTGCTCCATACACATGTTAAAAAGTTTGTATGTATTGGTAATAACTTTGTTGATGGATGCCCGGTGTCAAAATTTAATTTACTTATATGTACACATGTAAATATGTAGGCTGCTGGCTAACATTGATCTGCAGTAATTAATTTCAAGATCAAGAGCAAAACACAGCCGGAGGTGATTTGTATAGATTATGTATCTGCACTGTAGATGATTTGCAACAAGTTTTATCAATTACATTTTAAATAACCATGCCACGTCCATAATTAGACTTGGGATTGGATCTTAATATCGCAAAGTAGACTATATATGTAGATCCGAAATGATGATTGAATAGATGTTTGATTGAAACGGATACAATTAATAGAATGACAAGCAAATCAAATTCAATTCTTTGATGGCCATTTTCCTTTTCTATAATGTAGTAAAAATGTAAATAAATGATTATAGCATGCAAAATTACAAAAACAGAAAAACCTTCTCAGTTGTATCTTCTACCTCCATTGATCGTATAGAGAATGTCCTTCAAAATTTATAAATTGTTGAAACTTAAAGCACATCCATCCACGCATTTTTCCTCTCATTCAATAACAGTGTGGGTGATCAAATCACCAAATTATTCTCACGCGGTGAAACAATAGGTACATAGAAGTACAAGACTAATAAAAATTCGCTAATACGTCAAATTAATGACGTTATAATTTATCTAAATTGAAGGACATACATACATAGTTTCATTCTTTTTGTTAAGACAAAACAAGTTCTTTTAATAATACCAAATAAACTTGAATATTTAAATTATCATTTTTGTCAATGTCTTGAATGTCTTCTCGTTCTGCCAAATTCATATCAATTTTTGGTGATGATCATGATCAGTGATCACGTCAGAAGTAGACTGGTTATAACACAAATATGTGTGTAATACATATAAAGTATTTTTTTCCAAAATTACGAATTTTATTTGGACTAAAAACCTTTTTTTTAACGATTCGCAATTGATTCACGATTGTGTGGGACAAAATTGTGTGACATGATCGAACGATGCTAGCAAAATATGAAAAAATATAAAAACAATACCGAGCAAAACCAGCAATTTCAATTGCAATATGTGAATGTCATGAAATTCACATAATTCTGATAATCACAGCAGGATAAGATATCCAAGCAATAATATTTAATAGCATGTTTATGCAACTTTTATCCTAATAAACCTCCCGTGGGTATGCAAATTTTGTGCAAAATACACATGAGATACAATAACAATAATTTTGTCTAATCTTTTGACACTCCAAAATCCATATTTGGTTTTCCATGCAAAAGAATCATAGCAGGAGATTTAAATTTAATCCGGCAATCGTGTAGAAAGACTTGGTCATATTGTTCGAGAATAAAAATGCATTAGAATAAGCAATGCAACTAATACTTTATTGTAAACTTGACGTGATTCGACAAACCTTTTGTTTCCAAAGCAATTAGAAAGAATTTGAAATGATAAATCGTGATGACTGTAATTTTAAGTTTCAATTGAAATACAATTCCAGATAGACGAATGATGATGACATCAACTTTAATACCAACCCATCTTTTCTACCTACTATTTACTCCTACTAAATATAACAATCAATATTTATGAATCGAAACACACCCAGCAAATTCATCACAACATTAGGTAATGCTAGCATCACTAATATTTCTTTATGAGTAGCAAATACAATTAAAAAAATATATATTGTCAATCCATACACATATTTATTTATTAACCAAATAAAATAAGCATAGAGATTACAGAGCTCACTAATAGCTTCCAAGTAGAAGATTTAACAAAAAAAGTTTGCTAATTGCAAATTGTACGACACGGAAATGTTTATGGATTAAATCATTCTTAAATTGTTAATTACCTGTGTGTTTTGCATTTCAATGTATATTCACTATATTCTCATCTCAATACAACTTTTCACGAACGTCATCTTACAATATTTTAATACAATTACCGCACCTTGAAGCAAAAATTAGATATGATCAATCCACAGTAATTCATTTCATTATATGTAAGGGCCGAATCTCTACAAGGGCAACATATCTTTTACTCATCATCAATTGAATACAATCCAATTAATCGCATCAAAATGTTAATGGTAAAGTAATGGAGGTGAAACTGGGCAAATCCCCCATCGGAATAAATAAAAAAATAATCGACTTGAATTATTGATAGAAAAATCAATTCGGTATCCATCTCTCAAAAGATCCGTCCTGTAGAGAGTAGCAACATCAATACATTATGTGAATTGTTTGTGCGTCGTCTGTCTGCCCTGCTAAACAATAACTTTATTCGAACCTGTCTTCGAATTTTAATGTTCTTCTTTCACTACTATCTTTCGAATTTTTAAGTACATAAATTATGTAAGAATGAATTTGTTAATAGGAAAATCTCCACGTGTTAGAATAAGGGCCCATGAACCTACGGGGTACTGATCGGGAACATTGTACAGGAGCTCCATCATGTAGTTAATATATAAGAAATTAACTTTGATAGGTCATAGGTAATCACATATTTTACCTTCTTTGTGTCAGACACTGATGATTTGTATAAATATAATTAATATAGCCTTATGTGGCGCTTTAGAAATTAATTAGGAATTGAACAACCACTAAATCTCTGTTGCAGCTAGCAACTCCACCAACTCGACAATTGGTTAAACTACTTCAGTTCATCTATCTTTATTAAATGCAGGTGAGGTGTACATCGAGGTCTTTTACAAAATGAAAATGTACATAATGTCGAGCTGAACTGCCTAAAGCCATTGCATAACTTGGAATGCCCATCACACACCTGAATGAAAGCGTAAGAAATACAAAAGACTGAGAATAATGAAAATGCTTCGTTTTCCACGACCAGCATAGCATTGCTCAATGTATTACAATGAAAATGGTCAGTCTATGAATTTCGTTTCTGGTCAAATGGTTCAACTCAACAAAACCTCATTCACGTGCCTTGAACAATTTTCACAAAATCAATAAAACACGCAAAGAAATCCAGCCCCTCGCATAACTTTAGAATGTTGGAATTCCACCTCCAAAAGTAATAAATGAAACGTTGCCCTTTCGCATTTGATATAAAAAGTGATTAGAGTCTTTCTGCAAAACTAAGGTTTAACGATAAATGTTCAATTAAATCCATAATTGAAAACTATTAAACCGAGTAAGTATTAAATACAGCATTATTTATGAAAAATATAATCCTACGCAGCTACGCATCATGAAATGCTGGTATAATGTACATACATATAGCTTTCTGGTGTTTCATTGCCGTTTTTTTTAAGTTACAATGTTCAAGTTATGAAGCATAAGTTAAAAGGGACACTTATGAAACCAGTAAATGCTCTATTATTTCATTGTTATGAACAAATGTATCAAAACTTGGTAGGTGAAGGTAACTAAAACTAGTGATACGGCACCAAAGCGGTTCCTATTAACAAAATGATTTACGACTTTCATTTCATTGAGATCCATCCAGCCCTTTTCATTCATTTAGCTCTCTGAAATTATTTTCCCAAATAATAAAGGGAAAGCTATTGCCTCAGCTACTTTCATTTCCTCTCACGTTCAAATTCTCCAACTTCATCCACTCAAGAACAACTAAAACCCACGACGACGACAACCAGGACAACTGAGAAACTAACGGTTTCGAGAAAAGCAACCTACGAGTTTAACTTAGAAAACCATTCTTCACAATCAACATCTACTCAGGAAATCATTTATCACTTCATTTTAAGCTTCAAGCCTTTCCTTCATTCCCACTAATCATTAAGTTTGTTTCATCAAGTATCGACTGTTTTCATTCATTAGTTTAAATAAACTGGGAGTCGAGTCAAGTAAACTTACCTTAACAAAGCCAAACTTGTCAGATGAAATGTAAACCATTGACACAAATAAAGAGTAATTAATTTGTAAGTATTGAAATTTCACTCCTCAAAAGTAATAAATCACTCAAAAGATGGGCAAAGTTGACCACTACGCCACGGCCAAGTTATACTTGTATCAAGTAAAAGTAACTGTAGTTTGTAGGTTGTAATACAGGTTTCACAATATTTATTCAATTCAATCAATTGATTTGTTCCTATTCTGTCAACTCCATAACATTGTACCTCACCTGACTACAAATGTTTGCTATGATGGACAAAGTTATTGTCTCACTTTTCACAACTACTAACCGTCTGCAGATGAACTAAAAATTAAAAGAAAAATACTTGAATACCACTCACGTTTTAGAAATTACAAAATAAGATGACAAATTAAATGTGAAGCAATTATTTTAATACAGCACGTATTTGCGTTATGATTCAGAGATAAAAAGGTAAAATATGACCTGTGATGAAACTATTAGACATCACATTAAGATATGACTGACAAACCAAGTTGAAACGCATGACCTACCTACAGACATCATTTAGCAGACGACAAATGAGTCATTAATAGCAAGAGGACGGAGTGGGATGGGATCTAAATGATTTTCCACGGTGGTGGAAGGAAATAAGCAAAAAAACAAACTGACAATGTAAAGTAAATTGTGTTTAGAAACATTTAACAAATCCTTGTTTTTAATTCAGTTTGTAAACCACCATTGTATTGTAAATATGGGCATGAACATGGCGTGCGTAAAAAGAAGAAATGTGCCAATGCATTTGTTTCATTCACATCACAATTAGGGATAACATCATGTGCATTTGGTATAGTTTGTAGTCTTAATAGTTGACCTTATTCTGAAAGTAAATTGCTCTTATATCAGAAATAGAAATGATGGCTAATTACAGGGAGTTGATGTGATGATGTAAACTACGTTTGGCAAAGGTTTTATCTTATGCAAAACAATAAACATAAATATGAGACATGTCTTGTGAGACCACGAAATTAACCTCAAATTAAATTGTATAAAAGTCCAAGTTGAATGCCACTAAACAGAAGTGACCAAAGTCATTGAAGAAAAGTAAATGCATATTGTTTGATGTATTTATTTATCTTAAATCAATGAAGGTTTTTAAATATATTCTCACGCCAAGATTACTTAAATTCAAAGTGCACACAATGTTGATTAAACAGAAATGTTGTAAGGATAAAGCAGTAACTTTAGTTTACAAAAATGCATTGGCAATATTTGTTTGATCAAACAGCAGTAATCATAAATCTAACGCAGCAAAAGTACCACAAAATAAATTCCTAAAGTGCTTGCTATGTACAAGTGTACAGATAGTAATACTGAACGACATGTAATATCTAATTCCAATTCAGAGGCTAAGGGGAAAGAAAGTCAGACTGACTGACTGAAAGTGAAGCTTTGGTCCATTCAAGAGATTACATATTAGGGGAGTATCAAGAAAATATAAGACGTTGTAATAATACGAGGGGAAAAAAACTTTGTCCAAGAAAAAGTTTTTGAGATGAAATTCTATCTTCTTTTAAATGTAACCTCGACTGACTTTCTTTATCTATGCTCATCCATCTGTGGGATTATGGAAATAGAATAGAACCTACAACAAAAACTATCCTTTGAATCATTGTACAGGAAATGAATGATCTGATTCAAGACACATATCGTTTGACCAAACCACAAGAAATGCCACATGATAGCGATTACGAAAGGAGAACGGTGAACCAACTGAACTCAACTGGACATCCGTTCATTAAGTTCGATCAAACTTGTATCCTCATGGAGGAAAAGTTGTAATATGTAATACAGTAAAACACGTGGTTTAATGGTTATGTACAAATAACACAAACTAATGCTTAATTCTGACTTTTAGTGATCCTATGCACAGACGGTAAATGGAATGCAGTGTCGTGTGGATATAAATTGTCGGTTGGTGGTTTGATTACCGCAAAAATTATCTATTTCCTGTATACGTTTACAAACAAATGTTCATCATGAAATCAACATTGTTCTATGTATGTATTTAACTAAATGCAAATACAATCAAATGAGCTTTAATTAATCGATAAGACGTGTTGTGGTTGACCAAAATAAGGAAGTTGTAACAGGAAAAGTGAAAGTTTATCCGAGTCATACAATCATCTTTATTTAATAATAAATGTATTCTAATTAAACAAAAATCATTGGTTTAAGCGAGTTGATATCAAATCAAAGGAAATCTTTTGTATTGAAGAATGCAGTCCAATCTTTCAAATACATATTTTGTTGAATCTCGTTTTAAATCTATTTGAAACGAGATTCATTCATCGAGATTGTTTATTTGAAATTTTTTCGTCTTCAATTCTATTCTCAACTTTCACAATTGGAAGTTAAACCACCATTACGAACAATGAAAGAATTCCTATAATTGTGCAGGTAGGGAACCGAAAAGGGATAAAAAGAAACACTGGAGAAAAAATATTCAATAACGACAATAGCATATAACAGTTAAGGCTTTTTAACACAAGTTTATGTGTATTTAATTAGCCATATTTCAAATTGTTTTGTATTCTACAATGAAGTATTTAGGTAGTAGCAGTTACAATAATGATTTAATGCATTGGTTGGCGTAGGACAAATTCCATAATTAATTAAATAACTTGTTTGAGGCATCCAATATTCTAGCCGGTAGTTGTTACAACTGAAAAACAGTTTGTTTTCAAGAAATTTATCCAACACACGTCGTCCTACAGCAATTTCAGTAAATAAAAGTAGAAACAGTCAGGAAGCTACAACAAGAATCCATTCCTTGTTCAACAGCTTATGGTTTCTTTAGTAGGATCTGTCGATACAATTTGTGTAGCTTTCACTAGCGTAAAAGCAAAGGTTGGTGCTATACCATTTGTTTGTCAGTAGGCACACTTAAGCATTATATATTTTGGACGATCTTATTCCATCTCCGATCTAAAACATAGACGCATTATATTTATATTGAAGATGTAGAAACCGGCTTGCTTACTACATACATATGCTATACACTATTGATTTTTGGGGGAACACCAGCTTTCACAATGCTCATCCTTTCTCTAAACCGTTGCTCGACAATAGAAGTGAGTCTTCGACCTGCACCTCCATATTCTTAAAAATAACCCATCTTCAAATATATCTCCATCGTATCTTCAGTCAACCCTTTTCTACTTTCTCCTCTCCTTATAAATAAATCTCCCAGAGTTGCTTTAGTTAGTGTGCCACTTGAACCTTTCTTCCACATTGCTTTCCCGAACTAATCACTGCACTGTACTGCACTTTACTCGTGCTTTCTCTACCTTTGAGACATTCCTCCTACTCATCCATCCACTTCTACTTACTAAATATCCTCTTCAATTGTCTTACCAAATATTCCATCTCCAAATTAAACTCTTCATGTCTTCTATTCTGACTCGAACCCATTAATACTCTCCGCCCTTTAAGATAAAGCAAAGTAGAAAATGGCATACAGAACACGGAACAAAATATCAACTAGCAACTAACAAAGCCTCTATCATTTGTATGGAAGTGACTTGGCGTGTCTGGGATTGGTATTGTGATTTTGAGTGGCCCCTTCACCAACCAGTCATCAGTTACTTTTACTTGATTCACTACTGCAGTTATATTTACTGAAAAAAGAAGAGAAGAGAAAACTCTAGTGTATCTATCCTTCAGACAAACTAAATCATCAAAAAGAAAATAGCATTAGCCATCCCCTTCGAAATTTAGGCACTTTCTCACCAAGTTCCTTCTTTCTTCAATAACTTTTGTGGTGTCTCAGAGCCAGAAAGCAGCTTGAATTATGAGATTGAAACAGAACACGAGAAGAGTATGAGATTTTGGAGACAAAACAGTTGATAAGAGAAGTGCCAGAATCGCAGACAACTTTGAAGAAAAAAAATATATATCAAACCCCTGGTTTACAGATTCCCCCTTCATTTTCCCAACTGTCCCTTTCTTTCTTTCCCTTTCAATAATTCACTCTGCATTTTTATTTGCTCATTTCGGGGGATCACGGACGAAATCACCAATTACTGATTATTATTCATCAACAGGGAATGATGATTTCATCTGTGCTTAGATCTGCATTTTCATTTGGTTAGGAAAGTTTGAAGGGAGGACATAAAAAATCATAATAAAGGGAGAGCAAGATTCCCATTAATGCTTTACTGAGGAAAGTTTTCTATATCAGTGGTGCGTAACTAGAGTCGAGATGCATAGGGTTTTTAGTATTCCTGCATGCTGAGGGAGATGAAACTTCAAGTTCAGCTCTTTCGACTTTCGTTCAGCTGAAATGCAAACAGGAAGCTTCGAAATACACTTCAACTTACAAACAACAACCCTACCCCCATAGATGAATGGGTATTATTTTTACTTTTACACACAAAGCTCCCTATTCGATTCGAAGCTAATAATGGTACATACATCTTGCAAACATGAAAAGATTGAATTGGAAAACTTTTCATACTTACAACCACTAACGATGTACAAACTCTCCCGAACTATGCATGGTTTTATATTTTCCAACTACAAGTGGGCACACAAGGACGGATTTACAAAAAAAAAAATTGTAATCGTCTACTATATAACAGGAAGTTACAACAAGGGTGTATCAACCACCACATATAAAAACAACTTTGTAATATTTGACTACATATATTCCATAAAAAATGCAATATGCAGAACTTTCTTCGATATCCTTTACTACCCGCATCGATTTTTACTGCATTTTTTAATTTAAAGTGCAAGTGCAATCCCCAAAGCAGAAAATCGATTATATCTATGCATGCATTTTTTATTTACATAGTTTTCGTGTGCAGTATTAAATACTAGTGGTTGTCATTAAATTAGGAATGCTGTTAAAAAGTTGCAACTGCATCCAAAGCAGCCAAAGCTAAACAAACCCGTTCATGTTCATAAAACTTACTTCACGGTCAACTTCTTCCAGGGAAATAAAGATTGCCAGCAAGTAAGGTGCCTTCCTTGTAATGGCTCATTTACCACTTCTCATTGTCAATTCACAGCATTTTAACATTTTATCTACAAGGTTAAGTTGGTTGAAATTCCCAACGTCAATGTGCGAAAAAACTGGACAACTTGGCACATTACGTAATTATTTATTCAGTGCCAGTCCAATCTATTTACATTTTTCAACAAACTACATTTTTTGACAACGAATTTATAGTAGCTAATCCAACAATATGACAATGAGTGAAGGTGAATTCATACATACATAAACATATTTACTTCTGTTAGGCTCTGCTATTTACTTAAATATGAAAATCAAGCTCAATGCAAAATACCTTTGGCTTATTGGGATGGGTTATTTTATAATAAAAATAACGCGTATAATCACTAATCAAATAATGATTGATGTGAAATTTTGCAAATATGTATTACGGGGTTGAAATTTGAGAACAGGTTAACTGCAATTTAGATATTCTCCAATCTTTGCATTTCTATTAGAACACAATCTAAAACCACAATCATCCATCAACACAATTAAATTAACTAGTAGTGCAAGAAATACAAGTTTCTTCAAATTTTAAAACTTCATTCATTCAGCCAGAAGGCGGACAAAAAAAATTAGGCTCATTTTCCTGTCGTTTTACATTCTACTATTTACGAAAACATCATAACTGTCCGTAATTCAGAATATAGAAGGAAATACATTATGCATACTAATCATTGACATGACCGCAATTTTCATGATATGAAGAATACGTATTTGAACGCATGCTTTTATACACCTTTTTTCAACCTGAATCACCTCAGGATAATCTGACCGTACAAAAACTTTGCAATTGAAATTTTAATACAAAAATTAGGCTTGAAGGGATGACAAGAAAACTTATTAATAATATGTTATCAACAAGACTGCTTTGAAACACATTATTATCTCAGTCTCAGCAACAGCGCTGAAATTAATTTGTTCACTATTGAGTTAACGGGTTTCACCAAAACCAACCAGAGAACATCATTAGAGACAAGGATTTAGGCCAAGTAAAGCAAATATTTCGGTATATAACTGATAAATCTGGACCGAATTGCCTGCAAATGTTAATACAAAATCTGTCCCCATTTGCTGAACCCTCCGATTTCTATTTAAGCGTATAATTATAACAAAAGCCATTCTGATCCGTCAATTCAAAGTCTATTGGATTAAAATCATTCAGTATATAGTTGTATATAATGAAATTGACACGCGACAGGATTTTTCCAAAATTATTTCGTTGAAATAAAATCTCGTAGTAGCATTCAAAAAGAATGACAACACAACAAACTAGTCCAGTTAGTAATATCTGGTAATTAAAATTAAATAAGGCATTTTTAAATTGAACTGCTATTCTAAAATTGTAAATACATTGCATCTCGTCATTATCAAGGCCGCACCATTCTTGAAAAACTGCAAAAAATTTTTAAAATGCAAACTTCATAACAGCAACATTAAAAAAATAAATTCCGAGATGGACAATGGGTTATCTAGTCATAAATTTTAATACTTAATTGCTTCTGCAAAACAATGAGTTAATGACTTTAACGGTTAATTTGGAACTTTTAATTAAATGTACATGGTATAGGTACTACAAATAAAGTTCATCAAAATTAAAGTACATAATTATTTTGTAATATGAGGGATTTTAACACTAATAAGCACCTGCTTCTTTTCGCATGTCTATGGACCAAAAAAGTGGTTGTTCAACTGATAAAGTAGAGATGAGATGAGATTGCATGAAATGTAGTATGCAGCTACTAATATTGTTAATAGAAGCTGGGCAAAGAAATATGTCACTTAATAACCTAGTCAATTTCTGCCAGTATGCCTCATGTCATCTTGCAATTGTGAAATTCCCTCCATGATTTTATTAAGTAGCGAAAGAAGTGAGCTGCTTTATGTGAATGCTTTGTCCGTCTGTCCGTCTGTCGGCACGATAACTCGAGAACGCTTTGAGATAACGACTTGAATTTTGGAACTTAAGATTTTCGAATGAAAGCGGAGGTCAAGTTCGAAGATGGGTACTA
>JAAOWG010000229.1:0-28542 GCA_036491945.1 Paranurophorus simplex
ACTTGGCTTACTTATTAACATTGTTTATCTCAATTCCTTAAAATACAACAGATGTGTTACAGTTATAAAGTGAGATAAGTTGACTTATTATGGGTGAAGGGTTGTGTTGTATATGCTCATCGTGTGCCTTTGATCATATCACCTTCTCATCTCTACATGCGATAGTAAAAAGTTGCATATTCCAGTAATTTCCTGAATTAGAAAATAGTGACATGTGGTATTTACGCTTGGGTTAAAACTCTTCAGAATAAAATAGTAAAAGCATCAAAGTCAAGTCACTAACTAAAAATAAAAAAAAGCAATGTAGCATAACATTACCTTGTCAGTCAGAAAATCATAATCACATGTTACATTACAGAAGAAATGGGAGTTATGTTGATTCATACCTTCTATTGTACTTTGTCCATTCAATGACCAATCTTTCAATTCATCAGCGTGATAAATGTTTCGCATGAATTCCTCCAACTTTTGATTTTTAATTTTTAAAAGTTTATTGAAGCGAATCCCCTCATATTTATGTGTACGTAGTGGGAAATTAGGGCAAATTTTGATCCTTTTGGAATTTTACCTTGAAGCCCTTTGAAAGAGTGGAATTTCTCAGCATCAGTTTTCTAGCCGTTTGAAAAGAGCTAGAGGGGAATAAAGTTTGATTACTTGACATGACACAGCAGCAAGTAGTGAAAAGTAGGGAGAAAGGAACGATTAAAGGATTTTGATGATAATGAATTATGAATAACTCATAATCCAAAAATTATTATTGTATCAATCCTCTTGACACGCAAAGGTAATCAACATCCCGAGGGGTACTTCATTCTTCTCATTTCAGAGCATGAGATTACACATTTGGTTACCAAAGTTGAAGAATCTCATTTCGATTTATTCATTTTTTTAAATGAATTTGCTCTCCAATTACTATACTACCCTTTTAAATAGGATACATGTAAATAATAGTAATGCATGGCATGTGTGTGTACAACTCTTGTTGCGTGCCGAAATAGGAAATAGTTGCTCATAAAGTACTCATGAAATTAGGTGGATGTCATACTGGGTGAAAGTGAAGGGGTTGAATTTGATAATTTATTTTAATTTAGCAGCACCACTTGACACAAAATTACTCTTTCTCTGTTACTGATTTTCCGTTGTTTCCTATCTTTTTGACCGTTACAAATTAAAAAGGAGCAATTTAAGCGTGGAGAGTTATCGATTTTTGATGGAAACAAATGTGTTTGGGAGTTACTCATTTTAAACTCGTGTATTAATATATGTATGTAGTAAAGCAAAGTAAAAAGATACCCTCGAGAGATATTCTGGCCTGGAACCTGCAGGTAGGTAAATATCTGGATAATAGGTGGGTAACCTTCACTTGAAAAACCTCGGTTGCCTTGCCTAGGGTGATTTTTTAGCCCACTCATATAAACTTTTTTTATTCCATAAATCTAAGAGAAACAACAACCTTTCTGTGTTAAATCCCAACATAATTTAGGGAAAAAGTAGCAACATAATAGTGGTAATAATTTTTAATAGTTAATTAACTGTTTGTGTGTGCAGCAGTGACTATGATTCATTCCTTCTCATTCAGCCTCATAATAGTGTAAAGAAAGTTACATTTGAGATTTTCGTATCTCCATGCACCGTCTATTTTAGTAAGTTATCCACCTCATTACTATTCCTTTTAATGGAATTTTATATTTCTTTATAATAATTACTGATATGCACGTTTTGAGTCTGATGTAAAAACCAGCCATCAATGTCTACTACTGGTACATACATGTAATGCATAGCAGGAATCTTGTCTCAATTTCCCCGTTAAGTGGATGTAACTTAGATGTTTTTTATCATAAAAGATCAAAAAAGTTAAAATACCATTTGATGGTATTGTTTAGTAATTGTAGGTATTTCAAAGCCTTGAATGATGATTCTTTTATAGACTGGAAAAATTCTTTCATACTTGTAATTAATTATTATGAAATCTATGATAAAAACAATGGATGAGTCGAATTGTAAGTTATACTCTCACGATAATCGTGCCGACTAAACTTGACAGAGTCACGTCCATACACCTTCTTGGATGGCGAATGAGATTTTGTCTCAAGTCTCAATAATTGAAATGTAACTACCCGGAATTTCATGTTGCAACAATTTAACAAAGACATTGAAATAAGTTACTCCATTATTAGTATTATTATTATTATTATTATTAGTTGTGTGTGGTTGTGGTTTAGTAATTAATTATTTTATGATTTCAACAGGGATGCTGAAGTGGGCAGTAGGGAAAGAAGATCATCATCATCATCGCCCAATCAACCCAACAAAGTCATTAAAAAAACGACTTAAACAAGTGGATATGCAAAGAGATGGGTTGATTAGTGGCCGGGATGGGTTATCCAGAAATGGTAACAAAAACCGCGTTCGTGCTCATGTCGGCTCCATCAATGGTTCGGTTAATGGTCCTAATTACAAAATCCCCTTCGACCATGAAACTATAACTGATCCCCCACACCACAATAATAACAACAATACTATAAACGCCGATAGTAAATCGGCGTTTTACATGACTCTCGAAACCTTGCCCATGGCTATTGTCAAGCAATATGAAAGAATGCTGCAAGACGCTCCATTAAAAGCTCCACCAAAATCAGTACTTAAAACTCCGCATGTCATTTCAAATAATCGCCCAAAAGCAAAAAATCAAAAACATGCTTCACCCCAAACAAAGAAACATCATTCTAAGTCAATTACATTCAAAGAGGATGTAAATGAGGGCAAAACTAAAACAAAGGAAAAACATTTTATGCCCCAAACCACAAAATCCTCAGAAATAACAATTATTACCCCAAGCACCAAAGTACCAGAAATTAACATCAAAGAAGCACATAGCCGTCCATTAAAAATATTTTCATTTCCACAATGCTCAAGCCTTGTTACTCCAACTAAAATATCTTGTTCCATCCTTAAAAATGCCTGTTCGGATTCAAGAAAGATTCCCTCACTTGAACTATTTAATGAACGTTACCCCCATAATATGGAACAACAACAAAATATGCCAACATTGTCTGAAAAGATGAACAAAGAATCATCTGCAGATCGTACAGGTCAAAAAAAAACGTCGGCCTTGCCAATCTGTGATTCCACAAAAAGCCAGGAAAACCCAGGAAAAGCATCAAACAACAATCCTTCTGAAATTATTTATACCAAACCCAATTCAAATGTTAGGACATGCGAATCAAAGAAATTGAGTAAAATCCCTGAAAATTACGAGCTTGATAATAATTTCAAATATTTATCTCAACACGATAACCAAACCGTCCCTGATGCGGAGGTAGTGAAAACGTCTTCATCGATAACAACCAATGGCACTCGACTACCCTCATACCCTCATGATACAACTGATCCTGAATTTTTAGAAAAGCCCATAACCTACAGCACTGTACCCAAATGTGCAAAAAAATTAACCCTTAAACGCAGTGAGTTGAAGAAACTTGAAAGATTAAAGACCCAAACAGAAAGATTAAACCGGTTTCTTAAAAAGTATTACCACGATTGTCTTCCAAACCTACCGGAAGAGGAGGATGAGAATTGTAGTCCAGAAGAAAAGTCGGTTAGACTCTCTATTTTAAAAACTCATTGGAAGGAAGTCAAATCAACAAAGGAAAGAGATGATAGCTTTCTTTTTGATCCATTCTATGAAAATATTGTCCAAAGGAATGGGAAAAGACATAAATTCCCTTATTCCAACCCCAATAATAAATTCAACAACTCTAAAATCTCATACAGTCATTTGCCAGAGTTGTCAGTTGATGAGTATTCTGTTACATGGGAAAATATATTGAATGCTTCACCCACATCCATTTCATCAATTGACACAACATCCACGACCTCAACCTCTGCTATCCTCCCAATAATACAAGAGGATTCTGGAGAACTGTCTTCAACAACAACAAGTAGTGAGACAACATGTACCACAAAAGCTCATAAAGAGGTGATGAGAGATGGTGGAATGAATGATAGTGGTTACCTCATGTCTCGTAGTAAAATTGAGACTGATGATTCTCTAATTCTAAGCATAACCAAGGAGAGACTGTCAGGTCGTGAGGGAATGAGTGATAATTTTAATACCATAGCCAAGATCCCATACGAAGATGATGAAGAGGAGGGTGGATTTGGCATTCTTAAATTAAAGGCTCTGGAGCCCTTAGGTGGAGAACTTATTTCCTTTGATCCACCCGCATCTTTAGCCGAAGATGAAGGATTTATGAGTCCATCTTGCCCACCTGAAGCTTATTCTCCAGCCTCATCTTCCTCTACTTCAACATTTAATCGTTTTTCCGTCTCATCCTCATCTTCTTCTGATGGATCCAAAGGATCGGAGGAGAATAATATTCGTGATGATTATGATAAAGAGGAATCATCCTCAAAAGTTAGTCGCACCTCCTCCGAAGAGGAAGAAGGCCCAACATATTTCATTATGGAGTTGAAACACGAGAATGCTAATTATCTCCAACCACCCGACTGCAATGAAACGTGGAATTCTCACGGATATATGCCGATCTCACCATGTGGTAATTGTAAAATCTCATCTCCAAACCCCGGAGCTTTAAATAAGCGTGAAAATGACCACAGTGAAGATCAAGAAGAAACTTTTATATGCAACCCATTAGCTTTGGCTTTCAGCACTCCAGTCCCCCGTAAAAGCCTCCCACAGTCTGGCATCAAGTTTATTAAAAATAAAAGACCAAACACAACTCCAAGACGAGTTGTGAGAAAGACACCTGTGAATTCAGCATTTTCTGGTAAAGGTACGTGTTCAAGATGTTTACACCGTTTAATTATCAACAAAATGTTATTACATGCATGAATAATTCTCATATTTTCATTCCAGCCTGTCTTTCATCTTTTTTTATTTGTTTTCGTTATTAACAACAAAGTTATTGAGTGGTAATAATGACACTGATGCAAAAGGGGAGGTGATAAAGTGCTTATAAAAAAACTTATGTGCATGACCAAGCTTGAAACTCATTTCTTATTAGAGTAATCTTTGTTGATTTTTTTCCATTATAATTTTTTAGAGGACATTATATACAATTGTACTTACATATTTAGTTTTACAAAAGTTTTGTGAAGACATAATTTTTCAATTTACATTCAACGTTTTAACAAAGATATAATAAATGTTAACGGTCCAACACTCTGACATATAATTGATCTTAGTCATCATCGTACGCAGTAATTTTTTGAAGCATTCTTCATTTTACGACTGATGACAAAATCTTTACTTCTTTCTGTATCGAATTGGTTTAGTCCTGTAAAGGAAAAAAGTTATGATGCGCGATGACTGAGCAAATATTGCATTTTTTCCCAATGCTTTGTTTGCTGGATGCTAATGTTTCTTCTGTGATGTATGTATGATAAAGTTGAGATTGAAGACTTCTTTATTTACATTCACTCACATTTTCGGTTTTTCTAGGTTGTCTAGCATAGTTTGCTTTATCACTTAACTCAAATCTCTCAGCACAAAAAATACATCATCCCTAACAAGTTTATTACTTTGCCTGCTAAATATTTGTAATGAACGATAGCCTTAAGTGTACAAGTCGATTTATTTGGGAATGGAATGCTCTAATATTTACAATTCCTTTGAGTACTTTACCTATTTGTATGCACAACTAACAAGAATCTTTTTACACATACCCCTTCTGTTTCTGTTAATGAGAATAATGTTACACTTTTTGCAGGTGAACTGCTTATCCGAACCTATAAAAATGATGGAGATTACGTCACGGTTCAAGGTAAGTCCATAATGTCTAACTTAATCTATCTCACTTTATAGGCTACAAATTTCATGGTTGTCGCTTTAGATAAGTAATTTACAGCTATGTAGAATCTAAAGCTTCACATGTAGAAAGTTTATTCATATTATTTAGGATTCTAAGGTATTTTATTCTTCCTGCAAAAGTAAAATATAAAAGATTTCGATTTTTGCACTGCTTCATTATTGTTTAGTTCATTTTCATGGCCATGATGAATACAAAAGAGGCAATCGCAGAACAAAGCCATTTCCGGTGATTTAGTTGGTAAATGATTGTTTTATTTAGCCATGTTAGATAGCTATACAGAAGCAAGTTTCTTCATGGTTTCACCCAAGCGTTTCCTTCCTTTCTGTAAAAATCTACAAGATTTATTTATTCCGAATTTGTTGCAGTTGTACAAGCAAGAAGATTGGAAGCTAATCCTTTATCTTCGTGGAAATTATGCATAAAGGTAATAAACGAAATTATTATATTCTAAAATTCAAATTGAACTATATCAACGTTGAAATTTATTGGTTTAGATTTCCATTCTACCGGATCATGATTCAACGTTGACGAGATCATCCGACTCCATACTTGTTCGAAAAAATAGGTCGTGGGTGAAAATTGATCAGAAATTTTCGTTCGAAGTACCATTGAATGCATGTACAAATAAAGCATTTCTCACTGCTATCAGAAGAACTGGAAAGTAAGTCATTATTATTAATCTCTTATTATTATTCGATTAAGCTTATGCAAAATATAAGATTACATAAATCGATTAAAAACATTAGGTATACATAACAAATGTATTCGTTAATATCATGCTTTCACACTATGTGTAATTAGTGAGATTAATATAAAAATTATTACTTTTGGTTAATGCTCCCAAAGTCCACTATTCACAGTTTGATACCAATTAGTACCAAATTCATCAAGATAATATCCCATTCTATCCACGACTGGAGGTGCATTCATTTCATTGCTTTTCATGTATTATTGAGTACGATGGATGCATGTTAAACCTGCCGGAGCCATATGTCGGAACATTTCAGAATAGTAAATCCTAAATTGCCTTTGCAAGGCAGACATTTGTCGTCTATCCATTATCTAACAAAATAGAGAATTGGGTGTGTTTGCCAAATAATAAGCCATAAACTGAGAAATGAGATTGGATTCTTTCATGGTCATGTGTTGTCACTGCAGCTTTTAGAATTTATCATTAAGTTCTATATATTCTGGAGATATCCTTGAAGGCTCAAGTAATTAACTGTTCATCATACATGCAAACATGCATTAATTGCTACTTTCAATGAAATGAAATGAAGCTTTGTATTCTGCATGTCTTAAACGAACGACCCCTGTCCAAAATTTTAAAAAACTTTCTCCCTCAACCTCACTTTCTTTCTTCCAGAAGTCTCCAACTACTGCAAGCTCGCTTATATGTAGTTGAAACCATATTGTGTTTTACCATTAGCATCATTATAATTCAAAATATTAGGGGGAAACGCATACAATGGAAGCAATGTGTGTTTGTTTCATACATACTGTACATGGTATTTATTCCAACGCTTTAGAACATAGTGTAGAGTGTAATGGAAAAGGTGAGTATGAGAAATCCAGAAATCCCACCATCTCCACTATTATTACAATTAACAACAATTGATTTTAATGAAGGAAGGCGCAATGATTGTAACCCACAGCCTTTTCCTCCTTTGTAGTAAATATGTCGATATATGTTTGGAATGAATGCCATGATTTCTGATTGCTCCACATTCATTCGAGATAGATTCTAGAAAATCTTTATTGCGTTTCCTTTTTAGCTTTCCCTCCTTTCTCCCTCTTTCACTGAATGTTATGCTTTGCCATGGTGGTGAGTACCTAGTTCATCAATATTTTCACGCTTTCCTATACTTCTCTTCAATTTTCCCATCTCTATTTGTACATTCGGTGTAACCCAATATCCCCAAACAAACTGCTATTATCATCAAGTATCAAGTGAGTCAGACGGCTACACACACTACGCTATAATATTACAAAAAACTTCATGGATATAAACATAAAATTATATCATGTTTTTGGAAACTTGTGAGTTTTCTCTCTCCTTTCTCTCTTAGTGATGACTTAAATGATGAACATTTAGTACATCAGAGGTTTTCAACAGCGATACATTTCTTTCTCGGTTGCACTAGGGATAGAGTTTGTGAAGTAGTCAATGAATACAAGACGGTTGAGTGAGAAGTTGTAGTGGTTCATGTGTATTGGCAGATGTTAAAGAGAAAGCAGTATTTCTCCTTTCAAGGTATTTCTCTTAAATCACTCTTACCTTTCATCGATAATCATTTATGTAGCATCAGTTTTGAACAAATAAACCTCTTGGTTTATTTGGTTGAACTTTGAGTTGAATCAGTACTGTGGTTAGGGTACCAACATAATCTTAACTTTTAATTTCAAAATAGCAATTCAAAGAAATATCCTGCTCGTGAGTAATCATTGTATTAAATTGGTGGCGAAAGTTGGAAGAAAAGAAGGAGAAAGCAACTTAACTACTTATTTAGAATGTTGATCTTAGACTTTGCAATTTCCTTCAATGAGAAGAAATGTAAATATTTGATAATTTCTCTTCCTTGCCTCCTTATTTGAAAAGTTTATCCATGCAGTTTAACGTCATTTTTAAATTCAAATTGTACATATCCTTTTATATTATCCTTGGCGCACTGCGATAAACGTAATTGGAAAACTTAAACTTATAAAATTGCTCGTTTTAATGCTGCTTACAAGTTGTCATATTTGAGATATTTGTTGCAACTACATTTCTACTTTTTAAAAAACTTTCTACTTCAACTTTCTCCAAATAATGATATTTACCAGTGTGAAATTTCTTTTTATGAAATGACAAATGCACCAGAGGTTCATTTTAACGCTTCTTGCTTCTTTGCTTGCATGTTTTATGATTCAAGTTAAGTAAAAAAGGATATAAAAATGTTTGACATATGTAATTTTGCGCAGAAAATCCACATTTCTTGGATGGGCCACATTACCAATCATCAGAAACGAAGAGGTAAGATTTTGCTGTGAAATTTTAAATTCTGTGCAACTCTAAATGTATATGATGTTTTATATTACAAGGGGCATATACCGGTAAATGGTGAGAGTGTTGGCAATATTATAGCCCCCACGGAGTACTGAAATCCGAGGCTCAGATTTTTACTACTCAAATTTTTCTTTTTTGTTCCATACAATTGTACATACTTATCATGAATGATTTTCAAATTTTCATTTCCATCCAAATTAAAGCCTCTGGCAGTGTAGACAGTAGACATTATTTTTAGTCTATGAAAATGAATAGAACGGTGGATGAGAAAAAAGTGAAAATTGAGGGCATGCACATGAATGGAGGAAAGTGAATTGAACTGCAGTAGTTGTTGGAGTATGCGTTGTTGATTGTGGGGGACGAAGAACAGATTTTGAGATTCCTATTACTTATAGAAATGGAATCGGTGCACTTGACTAGATGTGTTAAAAGGGGTAGTTTTGAGATGGTCGTTGAAGAATCCGGATTTTCATTTTGGATTCGCGTGCGTTCTTGTGTCCCAAGAGTTAATCGATACATTGCATTCTTGGCCCTATACCTCTCGACTCAAGTCTTTCTCGTCCGACCGAGAACCATCACATCGTATCATCATCTCTACTTTTCTACTTTTTTCCTGCATACAGCACCCTTGTTTTGAACATCCAAACCAAAGACCATGCTGGTTCATATATAATCAGTGGTAAAGGAATATCCAAGGAGAAAGCAAGACTTTTGTGAATACATTTTCCCCCTATACATATACATAGTTCCTTTCATCTTGAATGTTTTCTTGTACCACTTATTTGAAATACAAGGAAGCAGGATTTGCTGTAGTAAATGAGTAGTTTATTGCTGTAAGGAATAATTCCATGTATTTTGTATTAGTATCTTGTTGAAAAGTGGAGATAATTTGAAAACGTGGTTAGCAAAGTGAAAGTTGTGTCTTGTAGAAACGAATGCAGATAGTCAGCTCAGTAGAGATAATCAATCTATCCATCAATTCATCGATTATGTATTATTAACTTGGGCTGGAGAGGGCAACTTTCTCCATTACGTAAATTAGCTTTGGCTATAGGGCATTCAATTTAGCATCATTGTATCAATCTAATATTACAATAGCAATAAATTGATGATACTTTTTCCTTTTTTCTAGAAAACAAGCTCTAACTGGTTAAAATTACGAAAAAGAAGGATGAGCACGGCAACCTATCCATCAACCCAATCATCTAATTTCATCAACAAAAAATGTCAAAGTAACAGGTCCAGTAACAGCATTATGGATTCTCCTTCTCCTCAACCAGACGGAGAAAGTTCAGCCTCAAGTCGATGTGATTGTGAAATTGAAGTTAAATCCGGAGGGCTGCAAAATTCATCCACGATGGATAGTGGCGTAGAGGATTGTTGTGGTGGTTGTGAACCACCACCCCCACCTGCCCCCTCAATTGATCTAGACGAAAAAAGCGGTCAACGGGTCAAAGTTAAAATGAGAAAGCAAGAAGGAGCTGGTTATGGTACGTTAATTCTTTTGTTTGATTTTTTAGTACCTACATTGTACTACTTTCTTTGGTAGTAGTAGATAATGCAACATAATCATCATGCGGCTACATACTTATGCGAATTTATTTGTTTAAACAGGTTTCAGCGTGGTATGGGTATCCCCTCCAAGGTGAGCTTTTTATCTCATCATAAAGAACGTAATCTTTCCAAATGCTTCTCCCATTAAGAAAACTTTCTCCTCCTGATTCTCCCTTCTTAATAAATTATGCATGCTTACGACTGTGGTTACGAGTTGGATTTACTAAATATTTAACCCCTCTCCATTTTTTATGCCTACTTTAGGATTGAGAGGTTGGAAAAAGGAAAGACGGCGGATACCGCAGGTTTGAAGATTGGAGATTTAATTATTGGAGTAAATGGAGAAGATGTTACTACCGTTCCAAATACCACGATCTATACTAAAATGAAGTAAGTAAAAAAAGAGACTCTTCTTACAACCAAACAATAATTACTTTTGACATTTATACAGCTGCCTAACTAATGTATTCTGATATTTGATTCCTTACCTAACTGTTGCTTTTGAAGGAAAAGTGAAATGTAAAATTAGTGTGATACATTTCCGTTAATTGAGTGGTAATTTGATTGGCATGGATAGTAATAATCACGAAACATATAATGGATCATGTCATGCGATGAATTATGGTACATGCATTCTTCAAAAGCTTCGTCAGTCATGCAGTCATTTGTTAGTGAAAGTTTAATCATTTTCTGTTTGCTCAATTTTGCAACTAAATACACGGAACAGTTGTAACTGTTTCGACTGACCTTAGACACTTGTCTAATACTTTTATTCTACCTTTGCATGTCATGTTTATGTAGAACAAATACAATGAAGGCAATATTCTTTGTATGTATATGTGCTATTCTATAAACGTTTTTTTCTCTTTCAGAACAACTGGTGGTGAATTGGAGCTAGAAATATGGAGAACAACGCCACCCATACAATCCAGATCACATAAAGTCCCCGTCCCTGAAATTACTCCTTCAACAAAAACTTGTTCAAGTACACCAGCTACAACTGAAAGTGCTAGTCGACTGGTTCCAAATATTAATGAATGTCGTCCATCAATCCAAGAAGCGACCTTATCCACTTCACAAAAACCTCCATGTGCCGCATGTTTACCTGCCCCTGCCACCAAAAAAACAAGCTCAAAAAATGCCAATCAAAATCAAAACGTTTCTACACCTCCGCCAAATCGAATTTTAGTCCAAGCTCCACCATCCATTTTAAAACCTCCTCCCCCTGTCCCTCCAATAGTAGTGGAGTCCAACATTAACAATATCCAACAACCTCAACAAGCATCCACTTCCTCATCTTGGAGAATCCGGTTTAATATTGAGGTTGGTCATGGAACTTATGTTTAATAACTCAAAAATCCACAGAACTGCTCAGACAAAGGAATTTTAATTTATTATTCAAGCATTCCAACAATCTCAGTTAAATAGCCTTATTATATTCTACGTATTTCCCCAAAAGTATGAACAACAGCTCTGTTAGGAATGATTGATTGACTTCATTAGCATTAAGGTCATATTATTAGGACCTGAATGAAGCACAAAGTACCTTCAAGTACGAAAACCCCAATCAATTCACTCAGTGATGGCCTCCAACAGTACGAACAACATAATATCGGCATTGATTCCCTTAAATTTTCTCTCACACTCTTTCATGTTCTTTCCACCATGAATAATGTATTGGGTCAGGTAATCTGATGCTGAATATTTTTACTCGGTATAAATTTTGAAGGTTTTATGGTTTCCTCATGGTTGTAGGTATAAGTTTGCATGATACGTGGTCATTTATCCAAATCTCTCATAAATTCTTCCCTCATCAATATACGACCTATATGATTAGGCAATAGACAAAAAGAGCTGGGAAGCATATTGATGTTTGGAGGTTACATTTATGGCTCGGCATGTTTTGGAAACCTCAAATCAAGATTTTACTTTTTTCTTGTTGATGATGGTATTGGCTAAAACTACAGCATTCCTTTTTGGGGTTACATTTTATATTCGCCTGAATAGAATGATTTTATTTGTAAATGTTTTTGTATTTACAGTGTGAATGTGTTGTTGAAACTGATTTGATTATTTTGGGTGCAACGTTGTTCATTTATTTGTATTTGTTATTGCTTGTGTTCAATATTGTAAATTAGAGGCTGGATGGAACTAATTTTATATTATTTTTTATGAATTATGAACTATTCCGGTGTGATTGTACAAAAATTATTTAGTGTGCTTAACAGTTTTACATATTACCTCAAGCATGACATCACTGTTTAATTATCCTGTTTTATTTTATGGTGCCATGTAGTGTTATTGTTTGATTTATGTTCGTTTTCGCACTCGCTAATAAATGAAATAAATTATTTAATTTTTCTAGCATGCATTTTATTTAGCTACAAGTTTATTTTTGTTTCAAGCCTTCGTTTGCTAATTGTATTAGCAAACGGATGCTTAATTTTGTAAATTTATGCTGCATATGGACGGAGTTCAAATATTTCTTTTTGTTATGAATGTTTTGGGAATGGGGAGATGATTTCTTGAAGTGAGTTAGTTGTACTCTGTGGAATTCAAATGATAATACAGAATGAGTACTTTCTCCACTTTCACCACTTTGGGTTAGATGGTGTGGAGAGTAAATAACTTACTTTGATCATTTCATGGATGGAAAGCTAAACCGAGTAACCTCATTTTTATGCCTCATTAACAAGAAAGAATGCATTTCACTTATTGTTTACAGTATCCTTTACTACCTTTGGTTTATTATTCACCTGTTCCAAGTATTCCAGATTAAATAGTTCAAGATAAAATACCGTTTAACAAAATTGAAATAAAAACATTGTAATCTAGCTTCTGGATAATGAAGACGACTGTTTAAAGCAGTTTTTCATATGTGAACTCAAGTTTTTCCGAAAAGTTGTGGCCGCATTAGATCGCTATTTGATTCCAGCACAATCAAATCGCCTGCTCAGTGCTCAAGAGATAAATTTCATGTTTTCAAATGTGATTAAGGTAAGATCAAAGCTGGGTGAAAATTACAAACTCAATTAAATCGTGTTTGCAGATTATTACGGTGACAAAAAGAATCTTAAACTGTGTCGCAAACAATTCTTCCTCTCCAGGTTGGAAATTTGGTGGAGTTTTATTGTCCACACATTCAGATCATGTAAAAATAAACAATCAATCATAAATAACCAGTATACACTCAAACCTATAATTTTTTTTACAGTTATCTGAGATTATGTGTGCCTATTCTACCTATGCCAAAGCTTTAGGATATTCCGCAATGATTCTCTCGGATAAAATGAGTATTAAAGAATTTGCTCGCTTTGTGCTTGAAACTTCAGTTCCCAAAGGACATTTAGATATGACCTCCTTGTTATTTGCGCCTTTGGAGGTAAACAATTAAGAGTATTCTCAACCGAACCAAATTACCAAATCATTAATAAATTGTCTAGCATTTACGCAACATTTGTGAAATTTGTGAAGAAATCAGCAGAGGCAGTGAAGAGTGGTTGAACCTTTTTAATCAATTGAAAGTGAGAAATCTTATAATTACAATAACTCTATTGTTAATTTTTTATTAATGCATAGGAATGTTACGCTGATATTGTATGTGAAACGGATTTTATGGAACCGATATCCCATATTAGCATGAAAAAGCATCCACTATTATCCGTCCGTGATTTGGAAAAGCGTGTGGTGTCTACCAGTTGTCAGGTACAATTTTACAAATCTTTTGTGGCATTCATGTATTAAACTTCATTTAATTCATGATTGAAAACTAAAGTTTATTTAATGACAACGAATTGTACTGAAACTGAGGTCATTCACAAGAAGTCTTACTAGAAAATGAACTTTTCAATGAACTTTCTCCTGCTATTGCTCTTGAATCAAACACGTATAAAATATATGATATTTTATAACAAGGATTTGTTGTGTTAATTCATACGAAAAAGCAATTTGTGCGTCAATATGAGGAAGTTGCTTTCATACTTTAATTTGCAACAGTTTAAGTAATCTATTCAACTCAAGTATTTGTAACGATTCTCATTTGAATGGAAATTGAATGACTAAATATTTGTGTATTGACGTTCACTAACTAGCATTTAGTAAGAATGAGATCAATTACACTAATTCGCTTATTCTTCAAGTGCATTTTGATGTTGAGATTGAATACATTGCGTTGTTACAAAATTCTACATTACACAACAAAATAATTGCTTTCTAGTTATAACCATTTATCTAACGTTAATTTTAGAGTAAATGCCAGTAATTTCAACTTCATAAATACATTTTTTTGATAAAGTAGTTTAAATAAACATCAATTTTCATTTACTGTTGTCTTAATTTTCTATTTCAAAGACCACCGGATGCCCAATTTTTTCTTTTATTCCTGACCATGTCCAACTTGACTTTAATGTCATGCTTTCAGCAATAATTTGGTAATGGTTGATTACTTGCCTTATAGAATTAATTCTTTGAAATGCATTTGAAGCCAATTCCAAGGCAGTTTCAATTTGAAAAAAAAGTTGGAAATGAAACAAACTGCTCCATTTCAGTTTTATTTTTTATTCCCTCTCAATAACATTGTGATTTTCATTTTAATTGAAGGTTTTACAACAACAATACTCATAAATATTTTTTTGTATCAAAGAATGGAGTGAAAACATGCTTTCAATGTTTGTAATGAATTCCTTTTGTTAAAGTAGTTTTTTCTTATTTATTTATTTGAATCAAAGAACAGAAACCTAAGCAAGGCAGACAATATAAAACAACAACAAACTTTTCCGTTTTAAGCAGAACCAGAATCACTAGACAAAACTAGTTTTGGACCAGACCAAATTACAAGAAAGCACAACAGAAATAGTTTTCATTGCCACATTTCTTGTTACCCTGATATTAATATGCATTTATGAAAATCAGTTTAATCAAGAAATTGAAGTAATACATTTAAACCACCATGTTTTTATAGTGTGAGTCAAAGACTATAAAATGTACATATGCAGCATATCTTTTTATTCTAACTTATAGACTAGCCATCTACAAATATCAAATTCTCTGAAACCTCGTTCAGGACAACGTAACCTACGCAAAGGACGTTTCCTACTTGCTTAGTTTCTTCATAATTTTCAAAACAAAAAACATTTCCATTATTATCATAATTTTGATATCCTTTCAAATGTCAGTAATTCAGTTCAAATTGACTGACTTTTTATCCACCATTTGTAAATTGATGAATATTATTTGTTAATCCTTTACAGCCTGTGAAAGTTTGTGAAAAAGGCAGACGATGGTTGTTTGGGAGTCGACTTTTTAAGAAAGAATCTGACGGAAGTTGGAGCACTGTTTGGGCATTCTTATTTAATGATATAATTGTCCTAACTTCTCACACAAACGCTAGGGATCGCGTATTTTTTATAAAAGAGCCTCCAATACGCCTTGAGGATGTGGTAACGCTTCACTTCAATCTCCCCAAAAAACATGGTAAGTTGGAAAATGTACTTTCATTTCCATTAAGCTATATTACATTTTGCTACAATTCAACCAAACGGGACTTTCACTACATAGAATATTGCTGTGAGTGTGTAATTTTATGTCTTCGATATAACCAAGATGTTGTGAAAAACAAAGCACATTATGATGAAAGAATAAAAGTGACGAAATGGGAAAACGATGAAATTTCTCATTTCAATCACTCCATTGTAAACAAAAACAATAAGACCTAGATTGTTTTCAATTGAAATTGGCTTATTTTTCCGTAAACGATCACAAAGACGATTGCGACCGCATGTTATGTTTCAGAAGGTTTTTTAAACATGAATAAACTGTCTGAAGAGAAATCTTAAATACAGCATAGAATATTGGAATACATAAAGACAGTCTATGATACAGAAGATTATTTAAATGTATGTATGTATACAGGCGACAAACAATTAAAACTCGTATTTAAAATACACATATACATAATACATATAAACATAATAAGCACGTATGTAATGAAAACATTTAATTTGGAGGAAGCATAGATTGTTCAATTTAGTCCTTATTTTGAGGGCAATTACAAATTGCGTCTCAAAAGTACAAAAATAGAGGAACCTGATATTATTATTCGAGATTTAAAACAACAAACTTTCTCCAGAATATGAGGCTCAAAGGCTTACAAAATTTCTCCATTTCTTCCTCATACTATAGCGTATCTCTAAAGAATAATGAGGTTTTTTTCTTGTTTTGTTCACATTCTGAGCCAACTCAGTCAACAACAATAATGGGATAGTTAAATTAATGCCATTGCAGCACTAACATTGATGTCATGAAGAGATCTTGTGATTCGTTTGTACAAAATATTGACATACGGTTAAAAACCACTTTTTAAATATTTCACTGCGTCGTACTTCCTTTTAGACGAGTTAAGCCTTATCAACTTATTATTTGTGTATTGGTGACGTGCGTTGAGACGCGTTGTCAATAAATTGAACAATTTCCCATGAGGAAACAAGTTTATACTTGGACTTCATGCACATATTTGATTGGGAAAGACCTAATAACCTTTAGCGTTCTGATTAAATGCTCACGTTAAAAACGAAACTCATGTTTCATCATTGTTATTTATTTATTTATACCTTGTCTTGAAACTTGATATGTGGAATGTAATTTTTGTAAATGAATGTATGTAACGTAACGTGATACAAGTTATTTTTGTAGAAAACGAGTTCCGGTTATTATTTGAGCCAGAGCCAATCCATCAATCTCGGTTTGATAAATTACTTCCTATTCATCGGAACAAAAAATCAAATCAAATTGCTTTACGAGCACCAAGCATTCAGATAAAAAGCATTTGGAAACTTTTACTGCAAAAACAAATGTAAGTGAATAAACAATTTAAATTCATTTTATTTTTTCAGATATAGAGTAAAGATAGGGTAAACTTATAGGACAGAAATTACATTTACATACATATTTTATTTTCAACAATATGTATGTAATACTTGGAAATGGTCTTTGTGTTTTTATTTTCTTTCCCGTCTGATTATTTAGATAAGAGAATATATATTAGATTTTACGAAGCAATTAACAGACCAACAAATTATTGATTTGATTATTGTCAACTTGTCATTGAAAAATTTGCATGATTTGCTTGACCATTATAGAATAACGCTAAACACAAGACTTTCCAAGTCGGCCTCTTCAAACTTTTCCATTTCGGAATTTTGTGAACGATTCCCAATCACCCCACATTGTGAGGATGATAAAGAGGACCGCAACCCTCAGAAGCAGAAGGACGCCTCCAATGATTCTAATAAAACTAAGGAATCAAATTTCCCTAAACTTTCGGGAACTTCTAGTTTATTACAACCCAATCAAAACCACAGCAAAGGGTTCAACCCGGACTCTGGAATAATCAAAGGAGAAAAATTGAAAGCACATCAGTATATGAAGCCATACGCTCCTGATGGGCTCAGCAGCTTGTCGAAAGATTTGCTAAAAAGTAAAATAACTCGTGTTAACCTCCCTGATCGAAAGAATATGCTGGAAGAGTCTATCGTTGAAGAGATCAAGGTTACATTAAAACCTCATAATGAACCTGGTGACATAGTTGTCACAAACAAAGACATCACAGGGTTACCACCACATCCCCCACCAAAGCCTTTGCGTGTAACAAAAACCGCAAAAATTGATGAAACCACTAATTCAACTAGGAAAAGTAATAATGGTACTACTCCCAACACACAATTGGAGAGAGGACCTGAAAGTTATGCCATTAAAATGATTACGTCCACTAAATCCATAGAAGGGAAAGCACAAATTCCTTCAACTTCCAATCCCCCCAATTTAGAGTTAAATAAAAATACAAAAGTTCCATCTCCAACAAACAACAATGACAACGAAGTACGAGACTTTAATAAAATCCCCGATCCAGCAACTGTTAGTGAGAAATGTCCTTGTGAAGACGTCCCAGAGAAAGTTGCCGTAATTCAGCAGCAACAAAATAACGACCCTCCTGCTCATCCCCCTGTGAATAATGCTTATGGACATTGCAATTTAAAAACTGTTGATTTACCCAAACTCTCGGATAAATTTCCTCAAAAAACCTCATCCCATCCATCCCCGTCCATGAGCAATCATCGTGTTGAGGCATTGAAATATGAAGTTGGTGGCTGTGCCGTGGGAAATATAATGAAATCCAAACCAAATGGAACAAAGATTATGTCTAATGCCACATTAAAGCCCAAGGATGTTTTATCTCAAAAACAAGGTCAAACATTTATAACAATGGTGGAGAAAGCAGAGGATTCATCTTCCAATGGCACGGACTGTATTCTAATTAGTCAACACATTAGCGAGCCTAGAACCAAAGATGCATCTTCCTCACCATTATTAAATCCACCTCGTTCCCAATCTGCAACGGGCTACAATAAACCAGTTCACACAGACTCTCCAATACTCACGGGCTATGGTTCTGAAAAAAGTAGGAGACGGATCCTTTATGATTACAAAGTCAAAGTTGATTATCCTGAGCTATTTGGGATAACCCCCAAAGACAGAAGATCCTACATAATGCATATTGCAGAAAAAGAGGCTACAAATGAGAAATCCTTTATTGCCCCATATTACTTTTCTCCTTTACCTACACCAAAATTTAGCAAGAAAGTTGAAGGATTATGTTCCACAACTAGTCCACCCACCAGGAAGGAAACTAAAGAGAAAGTTAAGGTCCATGAAAATCCAATTGATAGTTTAATCACTAAAGCCTCCAATAGTCCCAACAACAAAGAGGGAGAAAGCTCTAATAAACTATTAATAGAACTAAAAGAACGGTTGGTTGGTAGCAATCTTAGAGATAGGGGTGTCCTTAGGAATTTACATTCCGACGAGGAGACTGATGAGGATGATACCGATGATGGTTCAGAAGGATGCGGCCATGATGAGGTCAACGGTAGAGCGGAAGAAAACCAAAGGAGAAGTCCTGAAGAATCCTCAAATGACTCTGGAATCAGCGATGAACTCACGGACAAGATTAAAAGGGATCAACGCTTTGAGTCAACAGAGGTAAAATTTTCCAAGCTCAGCAACACAATTGTAAAATCAAACAAGAATTTTCCAAAAATTGCACATGCTTCTTGTATTCCACCTTCACCAAAAAATACTAAGATAGATCATGTGTGTTTTGAAGGCGAAGAGGAAGCTAGAATGGATTCAATGGTGGTACTAAACAAGGCTGACAAGTCTACCGAAACGGATGATGACTTATTTTATCCAAAAACACAACCACAGAAATCCACAAGGGCAATGATGGCTGAGCGTCGAGAAGCTTTTTTTGCTTCTTCTTCAATGTCGACTAATACTTTTAGAACTTTTTCAACCAAAACTCCTCCCCAACATGAATCACCTTTAAAGGTCAAAATTTTGGAAGGTCAGAAGCTACAAACGACAATTCCCCAGGATTCCAACCAACACAATAAAATTCCGGAAGCCTTTGCTCCACCCACCACGGAACGAGTTCAATTGGCCAGGTTCCCTCAAAAGGAAAGAACTGCTAAGGTTGAAAGGGTTGAATCAACATCCGATGATTCAACATCCTCTGACTTAGCTTCTGCATCCCCTGCAGATTTATTAAATGAAAATGGTACAACAGAGCCCTCATGGTCTTCGTCTTCTTCTGGTTCACTTGGGGGATATAATAGCAACTCTAAAGAAGAGCCTTCAACAATTATCAACCTCAAACCAAACTCGTGCCCAATAAACAATGGTCATAATAATAACGCTCCATCCGCTTCTTCATTTACTAAAATATTTATGAGTGATTTTACAAATGGCCTCCCTAGCTCTAGTACTTTCTCCACATTTTCCAATGGACCTGAAATAGTTGTTACCAAAGAGTCCCCTGACCCTTCCAATGTTCATAATGGATGTTGTGGTAGTGAATGTGAACAAGTGGATGTATGTAAAAGTGCTTGTAGCAAAGTATTTGATAAAAAGGGCTTTCTTCGAGTTGAGTCCAATGACAGCACTGCAGAGAACGTTGGGGATGATGAAGACTATAATTTGTATGAAGATGAGGATGAACTTTCCCATAGCAGTGCAGCTACAATCAATAGATACGGGACGTATGAAAGCTTAGAAAAAATAGACAATGAGGATGGCTTAGGGGGAGGACTGCCTGACTATTCACAGAAAATGACGAGATCAAAAGCAAGATTCACTTTTGATGATGATTCTGATGATGATAATGATTTATTTGAGGAAGATTTTGAGTCTGATTTTAACTTTAGATTTCCAAGTCAGATTCAAGATAATACATACAGTAAGTATAGTAAGTTGACATTTTGATGTATTTTGTCACTAGCTGCTGCTTTCTACTTCATAGTGGTATTGCATATATTTATATAGTGACAAATTTATTTGGCTAATGAATAATGTGTGCATGCTGTACTACTGTGCATAGCAGTAGCGTTTAAATAATTTTAAATTGCTTGATTACATATTACGGCCCCATTAGTTATCATTACAACTATTATGCAACTGTTTTTCATGCTTTAAATGTGTCAAGGTGTATCAAGATTGGGTCCATTGCCACCTTTACTTGAAGAAGATTATGAGGATGACTTATTTGATGAACAGAGAGATGGTAGCTCCACCGGTGGGGGTGGTCCATCTTTTGTTCCATCTTGTTCAAATAACATGATGAATGGAAAGATCTTGCTAACTTCCACACACGAGGTATACCCCTTACCCTATAATCTGTTGAATAAACTAAATCTTACAGCAAGCATATTTTTTTTCAAAATGTGTTTTTTTTGGTTTAATAGACAGGTCTGAGCCACGAAAACAGCTTTCTTCTTGCACGGATTGCAACCATGTATGCCCGAAGCTCAATAAGTCCTTTGAAAATTTTGAGAGATCTTTGGCTCAAGAAACGGTAGTTGAATTATTTTTGATACCTTTGATAGTCTTTTAGTTTTCACAAATAAAACCAATTTAATTTTACTGAGACACTATACGTACATAACAGGAGATTCTCCATGCAAAAACTTTGTTTGGCAATCAAATCCCATTTTAATGGAAATTGTCCACCCACCTTAATATTAGTTGCAGACATTATATAAATTATTTTGTTTTACGTAACTGTCTCAAAGTATGTAGTGAATATCTAAACAGCTAGATTTAACAAACCACATTGAAACATTTGATAGTCGTTAGTAAATGAAAGGACAAACTTTTAATAAAGGTGCAGAACAGAAAATAATGAATGTCTTTTATTCCAGATATCGTCAATCAGAAGACTGGAAATATAAGGAATGAAAAGGCTAGATTAAAAAAGTTGTTTTTCAATGGATTATTTGGACTGGATAATTCCCAACTCTCTGCTACCTTGTTATGATGAAGGTTCTTTTGGTTTTAAAATTCCTTAATCTTTGTATTTTTATTTAATAATCCTTTTTCATCACACCTCAAGAATTATGCAACTAATAATCATATTGTAGACTACATATTGAAATTAACACTATACACATGTAGTAAATGCCTTTGATGAAAAGTTTCATAACAGCTTCAATACCGTTTTGTTGACAGCCGGGTTTTGAATCACGAAGTTTTGAAAAGGTATACAAAAATATCCATCGTTCATTAAATACTTCATTTTTATGTACTATCGTTGAAATGAAAAAGTTCAAACTACATTTCGTCATGGTACTTCAACTTCTGAAGACGAGTGCTTGCTAGAAAAAAATTCATTCGCCTTGTTATGAAATACTTGTAGTCTGCTTTCTACCATTTGAAATTTCTAACACTGTCCAATCTCTGACAAAGATATCTTTATGGCTAGTTGCTAGTTCAAGGCAGCATTGATTATTGATAATCGATTCAAGGATGGAGCCGCAATTATTCTTATAATTGCCAACATGTACATTGTGGATTAAATGTAGAGATACACAAAGTCTTCCAGAGCATTTTGAACAATCCATTGAACCAGAAGGTATTTTAAAATCCGAGTGGGAAGAAATCAAATCCCAGGCACAAACGAAATTCGATTCGATACCAATTTGCCCATGACCAGTGTAATAGAAGAACTGCACAATAAACAAATAAAAATAACACACGTACATGCATACATATTTATGTATTTCCCATACATACGCACATCACGTCCATTTTATTCCAATGAAACAATCACTACCAATGTCATAAAAAAGTATTGAACTGTAAACATGAAAGGTTAGTGAGAAGAACTATGAGATTGAAAAGTACGTTGTCTCCGTGTATAATTAATGACCAGGTAGATAACCATAATTATAGCTAGACCATTGTAACTTGAGACAAAATATTGTTGTGAGACTTCTCGCTTACTCCATTGTTAAAGAGTGTACCTGAAAAATTAAAGTATTTCTGACTCTCCCTGCTTCTAAAGTCTTTAATATCCCTTTAATCTCATTAATAATTACAACCTGTATTGTACGATTTCTGCATAAAAAGAGATAATTTACAATTACGATATTTGTCGTTGTAAAATTAAATTAGTGAGACAGTTCACATTGTCAGTAAAAAAGTTTGATTGTGAAACCTGCTCAAGCTTTAACTTTTTCGTCTTCATAATATACATTACATACATTATTTACATATTATTCCTAATATTACTGTTCAACGAATTCAACGAATTGTTAATTGAATGAATTATTCAGTTTGTTAATTCTAAGAATGAATACAAGTTGTAATAAATATATTGTAGCAAACAAATTATATTTGTGCTTTTTTTAACTGGATGGAGGATGTGCAACTTATTCAAGAAGAATACTGTGATCTTTTCAGATTAAATAAATAACTGATGAATATTGAAAAGAAAGAACATGTTATTTTTTGCATTACAACTGACGCCGTAGTAGAGTAGAATGCTAATTTCTATAAAAAAATCCATTCATTGTCTTCTACTATTAACTCAAAAAATAAAGGTTCAAGGGCAAGGATGATATTGTCCAAAATAGCTTTTATCAGCCTTGGCTGGTATCATTACTTTCATCAAGAACACTTCACATTCCTTCAAACAACGGGTTATTTCCCAATTTTTTCAAATTGAGAAATAACCTTATTGTAACCGTCTAAGGAGTGGTGCGACCACGACACGACAACTCTTATCAGCCTTGGTCTTGGTTCAAGGGCGTTTAAAAAGATGAAACAAAATGGTTTCCCTTTGAGACAAAAGCTAATGGAGAATATTTTTTGATCTTCGCTTAGTTGAGTAATATCAACGGGATTTGAAACCCTTTAAATCAAAATGGATATAGCATAATTTAGTATCTATGTACATTGTACGTGGCGTAGAGTTTGATTAGGACTCGAACAAATTATATGAAACGTTTACACACTTCCAAATCCCACTTTTTAATTCCAAATGCAAACGCCGATTTGAAGCAAATTATTTCCAGCTTGAATAAATTCAACTTGTTATTGCAGCTTGAGTTTATGTATGTGTGGGTACATATTATGTATTAAGTCCCGTTCAAAAGTAAATAAATGGGATCCTAATTAATTTCAAATGTTCAATTTTTTCTTCCTTTCCAATTTTTTATGAATCGCTTAGTTGCATCATTGCAACAATTGTGCGTTTTTTTGTTGTTTTTGTTTCAATTAAAGATATTTACTTAATGATTGAACTTCCTTTCCCAATTTGTTAGAATGATTCGATTGAAATTTGCTTTCTCTCCAACTGCTTTTCATACTTCTGAGAAGTGGAAAATAATCTTTCGGTTGAATGCATCAAATATTTCTTCACACTGGTATTGATTTCACTTTAAACGACGTTTCCGTCTTTCACAAGTTTTTTTGCAAACAAAAGCCATCTTCATTAAACAAAAAACCAGTGATATTGACCTAATACACTTTTTGTTACATTACGCTGAATTTCTTGAATGAAACTCCATTATCTTTCATCTATATGTACATTCCTATTGTTCCGTTGGCATATGTAAACGTGCCAATCCAGAAGTAAAGAGTAGAAACAGTATCAGACTGAAGGATTTGTCTCCTAGTTTCTTTAATTTCTATTATGTGAATTTTTATTGATTTTTGGGGCATGTTTGACATATTTCAATATTTTCGTAATTCCTAATTCCACAAGTCCACAAGGTTTTTGCTTATAAATATCTTCAAAATCCAAATTCTCAATCAATGAATGCGGAGATCTGGGCAACTTTTTTTTCTTTTTGAAATTCTACATAATTAAATATGAACTACAGCTAAAAAGTCTGACTTAATTCTCTAACAAATATACATGTTTGCTTACAATGCTTATTATTATTCCTTATTGATTTTGAATCCAATTTTGTTCTTGTTCCTAGAAGGAAAGTCGAGAATTTAATTTGAGGTAAATTTTCATTAGTATTATACACAGCCCTTTATATGCTTTGTACTTTGTGCCAAGTCATGAAACTCGAAGATAGCATCTTTCCTACCTTTCACCTTTAAATTAATTTACTTTCCAAGAGTCTGAAGCCCTCCCACTAGGTAACAGGAGTTTGTTTGTGAAAATGTGTCATTCGACCGCTAAATTGTTCATTTGGGAACAAATCTAAAAAGTCTACCTGTCTACTTGTTTGCCTGCCTACTTTGATCACAGCATGTCAAAAATTAATAACTTACAACATCCCATTAACCTCTATATGTAGTATCTCAAAAAGCAAATGAGAGAGAGGAATAAATAGCTCCCAATTGCACTGTATCAGTAGATAAATTAGAAAACAATAATTGCTTACACACTTTTATGACGCAAATACAATATTTCTTTTTGTAGACTGAGATAAACCTAAAAATAGCCGAAAACGTATCAACTTATTTCAAGGACATCCTTTATAAAATTTATGTGTAAATTTTAATTAGAAAAAGTAATAATAAAGATGTTTAGTATGAAGTTTTAATCTTATAAATGCTATGTGATATGTAGGAATATAAGCTGTTTTCCCGTCCAGGATTTCCTCTATGAGAATAAGCAGGAGAAAGTGATTTTATAAGTGAAATTGAACTTTCTATAGCAAGCATTTGACACGAGATAGAAAACACCAGACTGGGGTATCCGTTTGGTTTTTCTTCCGTTCTTCTATGGGATCCAGCATCCCATCCATCCAGGGAAAGCGCGCAGCTATCACCTCTTAGACTCCTGGAAACAGCAGATAGATAGGAAAACTTTCTCCAGCAGTGAACAACCGTTCCAGTTTGTCATCCTTCTCTACAAACCAACATCCATTATTCACATATTTTAAAACAGTTTGCTCTTGTCATAACCTAGGTTCTTAAACATTCTGCAACAACTCAAATTCGGAAACAACACAACAATTAAGTCTAGCCAAACGTGGGCACAAATATTGTGTTTCCTTGAGTGGAAATTAAGGTTTTATTTCTGGTAAACACGAACGCCAAACTTTCTGAATTCTCTCTTGCGGAAAGTACAAAGAAGAGGCGAGGATTAATTTGAGAATTCTTATCCCATCCAGATCCTGCAAAAATTCAAGGAATATTGAGGTAGGTGTTTCTAGGAATTATTCATCATCCTATATTTATCCTTGATACAAAATTTCATCCTAAATTGCAAACGATTAAAGAGATTTACTTTAAGAAAATGTGTAATATAGGACAATTACTACACACTTCCTGATTATGGGGTAATTTTATGCTTTCTCTGAAACAGTCAATGGTTCATCATGTTCATTTATACTTCATTCTATGATTAATATAATTCTCGTGTAATCTAAATCCTACACTTGCGTTAAGTAAGACTTTTGTACACATTTCTCAGTTGATACCATTTTATAAATTATAAGGTGATTGGATAATCTTAAATTCACATTCAATTCAAATACTACTTTTACTTACATGAGTAGTAATGGCATAGTATGACGAGAAGCATGTTTAAAATACGTAAGAGCAAGAGTAAATAAAATGATTTTGATAGCCTGAATTTGCATATTTAAGGCAATGGAGATGAAAGTCCATAAAGTTGTCAGTTGTGACCTTGATGTTCCAAAATCCAACAACTCCGTTGGAGGAATAATCGATCGTTGTAGTGTTGCATTTAAAATATATAGATCATACAGTGGTTATCATTGTGTTGAGCCTTAAAATAGATTATTCCATGGTGTATGTTTAAGATAAATAGACCCCTAACGCTAGGAAGCAATAACGGTGATGATGAAAGAAATGCTAAAAATATTCCCGAGAAGGATAACTCAAAATCTAAAAGGATTTTGAATTGATTTGATTCTCATAAAAAATTATAATAATCTCGTCGATCTTGATTGCTTTCACTCTGTTTCAACTCTTGGAAAAATAAATAATCCTGCGCAATTTAATTCATACTCATCCCCTAATAAGGCACTTGAATAACTAATCAAAATGTATTCTGAATAACAGTGATGTTTGTTGCATAAATAGAAATTAGAGTTGATTTATTCTTTGAAATTCGGATGAATTACTTGTGTAGCTGTTGTTGACTCCAATTTATATTTTTTTAAAAATCCTTGAATGCAAAATCAAATTATTTCACATCCAGACTATAATATAATATATTCCAATTTCATCTTTCTGATTTCCAAACTATGTATATGCTTGTTAAGGAGTTGAAAATAAACTTTTTGGTATTCTTCTTCACTACTTTTAAAGCTAAATAACATCATCTATTTTTTGCAATTATTTCCAAAGACATTTTTTTTGCTCTGAAAGTGAAGTTAATATCTTTTCTGAACGAACGTCTTATGATTCTGCATTTGATAAAAAAAGATTTGAAAATAACTAACTGCAAACATTTTATTGACTTTAAGGAACCATATTATATTTACTTTCCAAGAAAAAAGTTTCATTTAAATACACATAACCAATAGAGTATATTGAACATTTTCATCCATCAGCAATGCTTCACATTTTTTTTTCTTTTGGTTGACACTTTAAGTCGTATCAAGTCGTATCAATCCTGTGATTAGTGTTTAAATGTCAGATCGAGTTGAAGTTTGTAATAAATAAATAAAATATTGTGAAAGCATTTCATTCTGTCATTCAACCAGTAAACAGTTTCTCTTTATGGATTACAAGCTGCATTCTACATCCCATATATCTCTCTTTCTTCTCTTTTACTTCCTCTTGAAAAACTTAATTTACAAATTACATTTTGAAACTATGTAGACAAATTAACTGGCAAATACAGAAACTAGAAATAACCCGTTAAAAAGTGAAATAATGGCTCATTTTAACCAATCAGGTTAATGATAAATAATTGTTAAAGAATCCAGATAATACCTGAATTGAGTAATAAAACAAATTAGTTACAACGTTGCTACACTTGAGATTATGAGAAACCAGTAATTGTCCACTTATTCTCAAATGCACCTCTACATGACATATGTACATACGTCATATTTCTGTCTTTGAGACTTCAATTTTTTGATAAATTGCATTCGTTTACTGAATTTTTATGCATTTTACTTCCCGTACTTTGCCCTTAGACGACTTTCATGAATTCAACTTTGGAATTATTGAATGTTCAAACATATCAAGCGACGTTGTCAAGCAAGAAAGATTTTCCCATGAAACAGACAGAACGACGCTCAATTGAATATACAAATGGCTTTAATGCTTTTTAAATTGTCATCTTGTCACTAAAATCTTTGATGTATGAGTAAATGTACATATGAACTTTAAAAACTCATACAGCACCAATCTCACAAACCAGTCAAAAGAAGTCATCAATCTCAAATCTCAAATTCATCTTAGGCTTTTAGACAACATAATTTTTTTAGACAACATAATTTTTTTAAACTTATATTGTAATCTGAAATTACCCGTGTGTTTTGCAAGTGCCGATGGCCTATATGCAATAAACTTGATTGATTGATTGATTGACTGCATATTATGTTAGGTACGTATAATACACGCTCCACTTGTTACACTTGCCCTATTCAATCAAACCAATTTAAATAATAAAACTTCCAGTGCAACTCCATATAGCCCGAGTCAGGGAATACTTTTTTAAAAATCGGTGGGGGTTACCTAGATGAGTTATACTTACTCGAAAAGCTAACCTAACCTTAACCAAACACCCCACAAAGAAAAATCCCAAAATTTAATTTTTTGATAATTTTCAAA